>OV651815.1:1675481-1922600 GCA_927349885.1 Psylliodes chrysocephalus
CTGCTTGGTCTTTCCAATTTTAGTACTTATACAAGAAATGCATCAGCTATGTAACAATCGGGTTCTCGCACACTTTAGATAAAAAAACCCTTTTTTTATGATGAGTCATAGAGATTGTATCAACCATTGTATTACAATGTTTGAGACATTCATCACTAGATTTAGAGGTAATTAGGAAATGATTAAGGTTATTTCCAAAAGCCTTAGTTGATGCACTACCGGTTTTAAAGTGTTTGCAAAAACATATGGAGAAAATGGTCAAACCAAATGTAAGACACTTAAATTCGTAGGTTATTTTCTTTTTTTTTTTTTTTCAAATACTTTCCTTATTTTTTATGTATTGAGATAAGATAAGAGGCATTTAATTTTTGACAAAATTGTCCTGTAACAAAATATTCTGGGCAGACCTGAAATCTTCCAGTTTGAAATCTATATATTTGTTAAAAATGAATCTAGATGAGTCATTTCATTTGGATCTTAACAAATATGAGAACCAAACTAATTTTCTTTAGCAACCAAACACATGTTGTATTCTTTAGTACTTTTTTTTTCTTCTCTTTTTGTTACATGAAGTGTGTAGGTTAGAAAGCTCTTTTTTGTTTTAAAGATTAATTAAAAACCTTTAACATATCTTAAGACCTTCTTATCATTAGTTAAGTTAGCCCACATGTTTTACAAATTTATTCAGTCTACCAGCAATCTCTCTTACCTTTATTTCCTTCCTTAATAACCCCTTCTCCCCTCTCTGTTTTTCTGAATAGTTGTTTCGTCCTTTGGGTTTTTTTTTATTTCTCCTGCTCTTTCTCTAGCCTGGTTTTCTTCAGTCAATATTTAAAAGTAGGCGCCTGAAGTTTAAAGACTGATTGAAATTATTGTTTGCTTTTAGTTGGTGTCTTTAAATTAAATTAATGTATGCTAGTTTTTTCAAATGCTTTTTCTATCATATTTTTCACATTTGTGTTTAAAGACGGATATATAAGGTGCCTACGATGCATATATTCTATGGTAAGATATCTGATAATACTTTTGTTACATTTGCATTTGTTTTGATGCGTCTATTTCTGTTCCATCCAAGCCGAGCTTACAGAGGTTTAGCTAAACTTCCCATCACCTTTCAAGTTGGTCTTGCAGCATATATTAATAGCTGTCGGTTTTGTTTAATGACGTGACTAGTCACTAAACTTTTTGGTTCGGAGTTTAAGTGAAAGTATTCCAGAGTTTGATTTCGCAAAGTTTCTTTGCCATTCTCCAAAATGTATATCTATATTTAATCAATGGCTAATTCATGTGCACAAATCTATATTTAATCAATGGCTAATTCATGTGCACATAAAGGGGCATTTTTTTAAGGTGCAGGATTAATTGATACAGTAATATAATCAATAAGCTTTGCGAAGCATGTTTGCGTCCTTGCATTTTGTAAGCATAAGACCAGAGTTACTAGACATTTATTTGTCTATAATGCAGAATTTACATAGTACCTACATTCTGCTTCCAAACTTTTTTGAAGTTTACAAAGTAGCATTTTTCGCATTGCGGCTAGCCGGGCTAGCATCTTATAAGTATAAGATTAGATTTAACACATAAAGAAGCCTTCCGTGTGCAGAATTTTCATATGAAATATTATCTTTTGTGGCCAAAGTTTTGCGAAATTCACACATTGAGTAGAATTATTCGCGGTGCGGTTAGCTGAGCTAAGTATAAGATCAGAGTTAATACATAAAGTAGCCTTCTCTGTACATTTATTTTGCAATAATATGTCGAATATACACATTAAAATTTCCACATTAAGTAGTATGAGATCAGAGTTATAGTATTTTTAATACAAATCCCGATGCACGTCAGCAATGACGTCGGTCATTCGTCATAGTACTACCAACTAATTAAAATGTCCCTAACTAAGCTATTAATCCGAAAAAGTCACGTATAGTCGCGAGCATTCATGAACGTAGTCATATTACTAAAAAGTCGAAAACTGTTATGGTGATTATTTTGATAATTTTAAGAATTATTTAAATTATTTAGTTTATACATGTCTAATTCTTGATAATATAAAATTTATAAAAACATTATTAAATGTTTAGTACTCAAAAAATAATACTTTAAATTAAATAATTTTGACATTCTGTACGCCCATGAAGCTCGTATTTATAGAGAAGAAATGTCATTACAGCAATTGGTGCACCTTGTTGCGGTGTTGCAACCCCCTTTTAAAAAATTTCACTGATTTAGTTAGGTTATGTTTATGTTGAGTTAATTATTGATTGTGCATTTTGTTTTCTTTAATTTAAAATCCTTTTGCCTGTATTTTTAAGCTTTGCCAGTTATACTTATAAAAAACTATTTTTCAAAACAACCATAGAGTGAATAAGCTGATTATTTGTCGTTTAATTTGTATATACAAAATGCCTAAAAAACTAAATAGTCCTTGTAAGGAGTTGATAGCTTCTTTATTCCATTATTTTGAATGAGAGCGTGATAATGATGGACCACGTTTACCTTTAACTGCTGTAAGAGAGGTAACAAGTTATAAAATTTAATAGAAATATGAAATTATTTTCTTGACTTTTTTAGTGTGTTGCAGCATCTCTAAATAAAAATATTTCTACTGTCAGTAGTATTTGGCAAGCAGTCAAGAATAATGAATGATTAAAATCGCTAATTAAAAAGCATTCATATAAACAAAGGATTACCTACTAATACAATAACACTGGATACAAGTGGAATCCGAAGTGGTATTTATAATATGTATGAAACAAGTAAGTATAAACACAAATCTATTTATTCAATCATAATTTATTTATATTACCTATAAAAGTTTTCATTTGTATACAGTAATATAAATACATACTTATTTGCAGGTCAACATATAACTTTGGAACCTTTAAGAGAAAAGTTGATTGAGCGACAAATGTTTAATGGCTATATTGCATCATTGTCAACTGTATTAAAAGAATGAAGGAAAAAAGATAACCAAGACGTGAACTGTAAATAGGTCAGTTTTTAAGAAATTATAGAATTACAACAGAAGCATTTCGTTGTCATTGATGAAAAATGTATCATTCAAAATGAAACATTAAACAGCTCCTGGGAAAATAATGACAAAGGGTGTTAGACCTACAAAAATCGATGGCAAGAGATAAAACCAAATTTAAAGTAAATTAAGGTATCAGTAATTGTGTAAATCAAGTAAAAAAAATATTAATATTGAAATGACACATCATATTGAAGATTTAATGGTAGATACGCTATTCTAGCAATCATATAAAGACAATTTAATTGGAAAAATTTGATTACAGTGGTCAATAAACATCTACATGTTTTACATATTTTCGAGATGTACAGTGAAACCCAAAAATGCCTTTTTTTTTCAGAAATAAACTTTAAAACAATATCAAAAAATTAAAAATGAAGTTACAAGATTTGATATAACGGTGTACCTAACATTAAATCATTGATATAATGTGTTGTTTCGATATTACAATTTAGAATATAGCGATATTGACACACGTTATACGAAATGGCAACTAAATAGAAATAAATAAAACATTCTTTTTTCAGGTGCGAACCGCCAAAGAAATATATGGTAGATAATTACCTAAGCAGAACAATATAGACAAAGTATTACGTAATCTTCCCTGCCATTGTATTTTTAACTCCATTGAACTTATTTGTGACCTTTCTAAGCAATATTATAATAAACATATTGGCAGAGAGGGAGTTTTTAATAGATTGGAAATTATTTTTATTATAATTAACCCTAATAACGATATCGATGACTTCGATTCAAATACTTGCGATCTGGATTAGGAGAAATAAAAGAATTTTATAGAAATAATGAAGATTAGTAGATAAATAATTGTTTTTTATGAGAAAATAGTGTAATTAAAAAAAAAACATTGTCTAATTTTTAAAACAATAAACAGTTTGATATATTTCTTATATATCTGTATTTTTATTTAATTTATTCCAAGATATAAAAAAAATATTTGACTGAGAATAACATTTTTCAAATGTCTTTTGAAGCTGATAAAATGGAGAATCTTGATGTTTGAGTGATGAATCTATTGTTCATACATGTTTCGATAACTTTAGAGTTGAAAAGAAGTAGCGATATCTGTTTATTTTTGAAGCATTTCTGGCTATCTTGAATACTTGAGCTACAGAACCGTTACTGAAAGTGAGATTTACTAAAGCACCTACTCAAATATTTTAACAATTTCCTTCTTGTATTCAAATATTTTAGCATTTTCAAACTTTAATTTTTTAAGTATAGGTATCTACTGATATTATGAATCCTCCACATGCCTTTGTAGTTTTAATTTTTTCAATGACCTCTTTAATTTTATGGGGTGTTGTGGTTTATAACTTAAATGTAGTTCTGTTAAATAACTTTCTTGGTGAAATTAAATTAGTTTTAGATATTTTCTGTGCTAATTCTAAACCAATTTTGATCCGTCTGCAATATACTACCTTACAGTTTTATTTTCCATGACTTGCATAAAATGTTTAAAGCTTTTTTGTTCAGATGTTTATTATTCATAAAGGAATTCAATATTTTCCGTTAGTTATATACATTTAAAACTAATTGTTCCTACTATATAGTAACATAACAAATACATAACCTTACAATTTTAAAAAATTCTAAATTCCTCAACTATTCTGACGATTAGGCAACACTGCAAGGCCGTGACGTCATAAATGATCTCTGACGTGCATCGGGATTTGTATTAAAAATACTATAACACATAAAGTAGCCTTCTCTGTACATTAATTTGGTTTAAATAACTTACACATAAAATAGTATCTTCTCGACCAAAGTTTTACAAAATTTACACATTAAGTAGCATTTTTCGAGTTTCAGTTAGCTGGGCTTGCATAATGTATTAGATCAGAGTTAACATATAAAGTAGCTTCCTCTGTATAGTTATTTATTATTTGCAGAATTTACACATAAAGTAGTATCTTCCACCACAAAATTTTTGCGAAATTTGCATATAAAGTCGCATTTTTCGCTATATATACGGCTTATATGAATGATGTATCTTCTGCATATTTATAATATGTCGTCTAAATTCGGAAATTTACAGTAAAGCATTATCTTCTGCAAGCTAAAAATCAATTAAATTATGAAGAAAACCATTCTCAAACCTGTACTAGTATAAGATCAGAGTTAACACATAAAGTAGCCTCCTCTGTACATGTCTTTGTCTATAATGCAGAATTTACACATAAAGTAGTATCTGCCCTCATCAAAGTTTTGCGAAATTTGCACAATAAGTAGCATTTTTCGTTTTGCAGACGGATTTTATGAATGACTGCACCGTTAACACATAAAGTAGTATCTTCTGTATATTTATTTATCGTCTAAATGCAGAAATTAACACATAAAGTAGTATCTTTGCGAGCTAAAAATCAGGTAAATACAAAGAAAAACATTATTCTCCTACCTGTGCTCTGAATTCCTTCATTTTTTTTTCAATTTATCGTATTTCTAATACGATTTTTGATAGTTTTTACCCTTTTACACTTTTTTATAATCGCTAAAATGTGGTCGGTTTTACGATGTGAACCATGCGACACAACAATTGGTAATGAGTAATGTAGACAGAGCATAGAGTGACGTAAAATTTTAAATCTAAACATCTGGGTCAGCGGCGTAACATAGGTATACTACATGGTTATCTTTATTTCCACTAACAAGGATGTGAAGCATAATTAGTTAATTTTTACCAGTTGAAAGTTGACTTAACAACGCTGATTATTTCTAACATAAAAACCTAGAAGATTTTTTACTTTTTGGAGCTATTCTTAAATTGGAAATATTCAGAAATTTTAAATTTTCACTTTTTTATTAACAATCAAAGGCATTAATCAAAAAATTATTTTTTTTAATTATTGTTATTATTTTGTTTCATTATTGCTGAAAGCTATATAATTTTTTTTTAATTTTTATCTTTTATTATTTAAACAAATGCATTGTTAATAAGATTTTTGAATTTTTTTTGGAAATTTTATTTAATTTAATAAATAATCGTTTCTAAAAAAAAAAATTTTTATTGACAAAAAACTATTTATTTATCACGTTCTTTCATATTATGAAGAAAACAAATAGTTTTTTAACTTCTCATTTATTATTAAATAATTTGATAAACAAATGAATTTCTAAAAAATAGTGTGGAAACGTCTTTTTTTATGTGAAAATTTTTTTCAATTTTTTTTATAAAATTTTTAAACTTTCTTTCTGTTGTTCTTAATTGTTATTAAAATAAGTTATAAACTATAAAAATACTTACAAAAATTTTGTTTCGGCTTGAAACATATATTGTTTATAATAATGGGACAATTCAATTTCAACTTTGTTTTCCTAATTTTTTCTGTTATGCCCTAAATTTCATTTGGTTTGTAACGGTTGAAACCGTTTTCATTATTAAGACCCAAACATTGCAACGGTCGGAACTGTTTTCGTTATTTTGACACCAACATCTCTACACAAATGTCATTTGTCGTTTATGCCTAATGTTTAAAGTTGGTAATTCATTTTGATTTTGTATCTGTCAACGAATAGGTTGATTTGAAAATTATCTTTTATCTTGGACATCCGATGTACTAATTGTCTATTAATATTTTAAATGACCGTCTGATTTTAAAAAGGTAAGTTTCCTACCGATATTTTGTTGAAAATATATAATTTGTACAAGAATTTCTAATTAAAATGTCAAATTTTAAAAATAACCTCAACACATTGGATAACACATGATAAAACGTTTTGTATGGTTTTAATATTATTTTGTTTGGAAGAGATAATATGCTTTACTATTTTTAATTATGTTAAATAAGATTTTTCCTTATCATATTAATTTTGTCTCTGTAAAGCTATTCATTTAATAATTTAAATTGTTCATTTTATAGTAAAAAGCATCTTATCTGTTTCCTATATAACTTCCTAGTCCCTTTCTTGATATTTTTACCTTTTTCCTTGTAGCCTGGCTGTATCCAGATGTATATCGAAAGAGTTTGTTTAGAAGTTTGAAAGAACGTTCAAACTGCATGTTTAGAAGAATAGAAACTTAGAAGTTTAGTTCCAGCTACAGAAGTTGATTTTAAGTATATCAAGAGGTTTAGTTCGAGTCATCTAAGAAGTTTATGAGATTTAAGTTTACCTAGGAAGATTTATACTTGAAAAGTTGGTGATATCCGAAGTATCTCATACGAATCCTTTTTAAGAAGGCCTCTACAGTCACTCCTGAAATACTACCTCCTTTATAACAGATAAGTCTTGAATAAATCAGTTAAATTTGAATAAGTAAGTCTCTGTGATTAGAATTTGTCGCTGCCTTATCTGAAACCTTATTTAATAATAATATCTTAATGGTTAGTGATTTTCTATATTTTCATCACTAATCGATTGTCAAGTTTAGAAAGTTTTAAATATAGTGGCTCTCAACATTCTTTTTCAAAGTAATACGAGTTGTTTAATAATCTGACCCACTCCCCAAAATCATAAGAGCTTAAAACACTATAAAAATAGATAAAATAACAAGAACATATTACAATATTAATAGACTTCATACTCTTCGCCTGATTACTTGATATTAGAATAATTGGGCATCATTTAAAACTATTATAATTTTTTAAATAATTAAGTTAGAGATTCATTTCAAAGCTCAATTTGTTCATTAATTAACGAAGAACAAAATAGTCTTAAAGTGTTCTTATCTTATTTTGAATAGTTTATAAGATATCTGAACTAAAAAGTAAAAAAAAGTTAATTTCGGGGGAATTATATAGATTATAATAAAAAAGTTAATAAACAATTGAATTAGAGCTCAGTTTTAAATCTCAATTTGTTCATTAATTACCGAAGAACAAAAAAAGTCAATAGTTTATAAATTATTTTAATTGCAATGAAGAAGAACAGAAACGAATCCAAGAGTACAATAACTTTCAAAATTATGTAAAAAATAGAAAACAATTATTTCACATAAAAAAAGACGTATAGTTGTTTCGATAATATTTTTTAATATAAAAAATATTGCGCAAAAAATTATTTGTTTATAACAAATTGTTTGTTTGATAAACAAGTGAGCAGTCAATAAAAATTTTTTATATATAATATGAAAGACCGTGATAAATAATGATTTAAAAAAATGGATCCTTAATATTAATATTTATTAACAAAAAAAACTGTTAATTAACAAGTGCCTTTTTTGCCAATTAAATTTTTTTAAGCAACGAGTTTTTTCTTAAGAATCATTATTTTCATCAGGGATTAAATTTCCAAAAGAAAAATTTAAAAATCGTAATAATAATGCATTTTTTATAACAATTATTTAAATAATGAAAGTTTAAAATTTTTTAAATTTATTGTTATATAACTTTCAGCAATAAGAAACAAAATAATATTAATTGAGAAAAAAAGATTTCCTGATTGCTTTATTTGCATTATTCATTTTTTGATGCTTTGATTATTAATAAAACAAGTGAAAAATCATCTGCATCTTTTCTAAACCCTTTTAAGAATAGCTCCAAAAAGAAAAAGAAATAGGTTTCTAGTTTAGAAATAATCAGAACTAATTAACAAAAGTATAGTTAATTAAAAAAATTGAGATAAAAATTTATTGTTAATGGATTATTGTTTATTCGTGTATTTAGATAGTAGAAAAATTTTTTTAATCCTTCATATTTTTATTTAATCTTTTTAATCAAGCTTCTGATTCGGTTGATGCGCGCCCGCTACCCGTTTTTAGCCCAATTTTCACCTCTAAATAAAAATTATAATTATTGCCAGTACAGTTCCAAAAGGAAATTTTCTGCTATTTAAGGATCTTTTTGCAGGTTTTGAAATATTTTCAAAAACTAAACCATTCTTTTTTAACGTTGTTTATAACTTTTGCAATTTTTGTCCCCGTATTGTCCATTTTATATTTTGTTTTTTGAATCGAATGAGACTAAAATCATAATTTTCGGTGGGTAGCCTAGGTTTATGACGAAATGGTACTTGTGAACCAGACTACATAAGTTAATATGTGCTTCAATAATATTTATTTTCCTTCATGTAAAGTGCGAATCAGATAGTGGCTTCGGTTTACTTCTCTATCTAATTTTCACTACAAATATACCTGTTAACGATGTCATTCAACGTCGTAGATCCTTTTAGAGCTTCTGAAAAATTTTAAGACCACTTGTATATACTACAAAACTTGAATATCAAAGGTCTTCGTACTGAACAGTCAGTAGGAACAAATACATTTAGAAAAGTTTCTTCCATCATAGCAACATATCTGGCTTTAAGTTAGGAGTTGCTACTAACATCGGCAATTCAGCTGGCACATGTTGCTAAAAAATATTTTTAACAAATTCGTTTTAAAAATTCGTCACATTTATACTTTCTGGATCTTTTATTTGCTTAGAAAATTATTATAATCAAATCTTTTAAAACAAAATTTACTTGGTCTTTTTAGAATTTTATTGTCATTTAAAAAAAAATCTGATGTGTCCAACACATGACTTTCCTATCTAGTTATTACAGGCTTTTTCCGTTTATTGTGTACAACCTATTGCAGCATCTCTATAAATGTTTAGAGGATAAACTAAATATATACATTGTCCACATACATCTACCGCGAAACATTTTTCTATAGATATTCATTGAAAATGAAAATACTGAAAAATTTAAATTTAGCACTTCTCCTACAATTTTTCCATTACGGTCCATTTAAAAAAAATCATGTATGTACAAATATCATAGAGATCGATATCGCAAACAACTTTTATTTCAACAATTTTCATAAAAATTAGAATTTTGCACATTTTGTCAAATTTCTCGAATACGGACCATTTCAGGAAATTTTTACATATAACAAAAATTATAGATAATAATATTAGAAGTAACTTTTATTTGAACAATTTTCTTCTCCAAACATAAATAACAGATATATTCCATAAAATATAAAAACGGCCTCCCATAAAGTACCCCCCCAGATGTTCCGACTTTGTCCAAAATTTAATCATTTCACGTCAGGCCGAAATAAAACTTAAGTTTAAAATTTATTGATTTTTTCTTTATCCGTTATTGAGTTTTCTTCAAATTTCGAAATTTACACATTTTCTCAAATATCTCGAATACGGTCCATTTTAGAGAAATTATCTATGGGACAAAAATTATAGAGAATTATATTACCAACAACTTTTGTTTGAACAATTTTTAAAAAAAAATATTTTTTTACATTTTGTCAAATTTCTCGAATACGGACCATTTTAGGAAAATTTTGTAAATAACAAAAATTATAGATAATAAAATAAGAAGTAACTTTTATTTAAAAACACACACACGCACGCACGCACCCACACACACACACACACACACACACACACACACACACACACACACACACACACACACACACACACACACACACACACACACACACACACACACACACACACACACACACACACACACACACACACACACACACACACACACACACACACACACACACACACACACACACACACACACACACACACACACACACACACACACACACACACACACACACACACACACACACACACACACACACACACACACACACACACACACACACACACACACACACACACACACACACACACACACACACACACACACACACACACACACACACACACACACACACACACACACACACACACACACACACACACACACACACACACACACACACACACACACACACACACACACACACACACACACACACACACACACACACACACACACACACACACACACACACACACACACACACACACACACACACACACACACACACACACACACACACACACACACACACACACACACACACACACACACACACACACACACACACACACACACACACACACACACACACACACACACACACACACACACACACACACACACACACACACACACACACACACACACACACACACACACACACACACACACACACACACACACACACACACACACACAGACAGACATCATCGCGAAAATAGTCAAAACGGATTCAGGGGACCTCAAAACGTAAAAATCCGTCGAAAACTCGAGGTCGAAAAAAATCATGATTCCTATACTTTCCTTATATCTGTATACAGATAGGAAAGTAAAAATTACTAAATAATGCTGATGAACAAAATAATCTAATTTTAGATTATAGTCTATTGGACAAATAGATTTGAATAAATAAATAAAACTTTAAAAAATATAGTTTGTATGTAATTAGGCAATAAACCCACAATAATAAACTAACTGGTAGGTATGATATATTTATATTTGTATTGAACACAATAACAGTAATTGCTCGTATTTCTATAAAAAATTCTACAAAATTGTAAATAATTGTATTACCTCGGGTATTGGTATTACCATAGATTTTTGGGGCAAAATATTTTATACTGCATTTCCTGCTTTCTCCGATATGTGTGGAGGAGTCGATGGTAAGTCTTATATATCGCTGATATCAGACATTTTGATATCAAAATCAGTACTTATTAAATTTTCGTAGATAGCTAAACTTCGATAATTATATTAAGTACTGATTTTGACCAGTAAAACAATTACATAGGAACCTAGGACAAACGTCAAATGCATTAAAAAATTGTGGGTTTCTATTGATTAAAAATCTGTATCGTTATGAAAAATCTTTATCATAATGGGTATTATTATGAAACGGATTATGGGCATATAAGTGCATTATTATAATACGGGTGTAGAAAAAAATATATATTATGTTATGAAATGAACAGATGCAAAATTATTTTGCATTTCGTTGAAATAGCTCTTAGAAGTGTTCACATATGTAATTTCTTTAAAAATCAAATAATCTTTTTCTCTTGTTTACAAAATAAACGTTATTATTTGGAATAAAACATAGAAGTTTTTCGAAGGAAAAATTAACCTTGACAAAGCATACAAAACAAAACAAAATCTTCATAAAATAAAAACATTCAGATCAGTCACAGAATCAGTTGCCTCACCTGGATGAAAACATTCCAGCATTTCAAAACCAATCTTTTTCTATTTTCTATAAAACAGATACCTCAGCATTTATTCAAATTGCTTAACGACACAAAATTATTGTTGTTTAATAATGATGCACGCCTTTTAAAACAATAAACAATTACAATATTGCATAAAAATAACTGCCTAACATGAACAAACAAAATCGGTATCAGGATGTTTAGTAACGTCAAATTAAAAAATTAAAAATAGATAAAGATAAGTCTCTCTGAAAATCGCTACTTTCAATTGTTGTGAGTTAAGTAATTTTATGGATTAGTCGCAGAAACAGAGACGGACTAGGAATAGTTTATTAGGAATAGGTAATCGGCTTGATCAAGAGATACGGTCAACAGTATCAAAACAACTGTCCTTCAAATATCAATGCACCTTTTCCATTTTACAAAAATATTGTTCATAGATTGATTAGATATCTGTTTTTGTAAAAGAGAACAATGAGGTCAAAGCCGTATTGAATTATGTTTATGTGAATTCTGAGTACCCTCGATATCAATATTATTTTAAATTTATTTATTTTGTGCTTATCTTTAAGATTTTACATTTTCATAGGATATTTTATATTTCTGATACCCTGTTATCGGAGTAGTTTTCATGCTAAAGGGTTTTGGCGCGTGGGATATGTGTGGCATGTTTCTTTTCCAAATATAAATTGCCAATTTCACTATCTCCACTTTTATATTTGGACTGTATACAAACATGAAGAAAGTAAAAATTACAAAGAAAAATATATATAAAGAAAATATCTTTTTGGAAACAAAATGAAAAGTTTTCAGCGTAGACTCAAATTTGTATTGCATGATTTGATATGTAAACTTACAACTTACTAATAAAGGCCAAAACCATCTCAAAACGTGACTTTTAGACAGAACATGCGCCATACCAAAAATAGATAACCAGCCTACTCTTTCCAAAATGTTTCATACCTTATACCAACGTGACCAGACGAGTTTGAATACACCTAGGTAAGTTATGTCCCAACCTGTATAAAAAGTTATATTTGGTCATAATTTTTGATTATTTTTGTAGAATATATTAGTTTTAATACTTTCGTTCAAAACCTAATGCCGTTCCTGTAAAAAATATTAACCAACTCACTTTTAACTTATAAGAATTAAAAATAGATAAAAGCAAAGCCAACATATATTTATTCAATTGTTTTAAACTTAAGTAGGTAATATTATTTATTTATCTCGGTAATCTTTGAAATGAGTTACTTCAGAACAATTGAATTTCGAAGCATTGGAAACGAACGCGTTCACTCGGCCTACTGAGCCGACGACACAACGACAAGCGTGCGTTGCAAAATTACAATTAATTTGTAATTATTATGTTTCGCGAATACACGATAGTTTTTCTGCTGGGTTTGCTCGTTGCGAGATTCGAGAGTAGAGAGAACGAGATGCAAATTGTGGATAAACGTGATTCTTGTAGGAATTTATTTGTAAACATGAAGCCATGATGCCCTATTTGCAAGGGTCGGCAGGAGATTTTAAGAAATTGATAAAGACGTTTTATCGAGAATTTAATTACCGTGATGACGGGGTCATTGCAATGTCATTTAAATTAGTGTGACTAAGGCACTTTTGTTACAATATTATAGTATATTTTACATAAACTCATCTAAACTACTTAGGTATTTTATATAAATTTATTTCGGTGTAGTGTTTCATTTAGCAGCACGTGTGTACAAATTTAGATTACTTCTTTCTATATCTTCACTGACGATTTGGTCTATTGAGTATAATATTGTCAATAGCATTGTGTATTTTTTTAGTCTACCTGTATTTTGCATTTTTAATGCCTACTGTAGCTAAGCAAATATTTTTTAAATTAATGTTCTCTCTCATTCCCTTTTTGAGTCCCCATCAATTCATTTATTTTCATTCCAACTGCAAACTTCAGACGCTGTTATAAGAAAACCCCAATTCTCCCATAAATAAAAGTTACCATATCAAAGAAAAAAACCCTGATAAGCTTCATATCAGATTGATTTCGATTTATCCCCGACTAATTTCTCTTGACAAATTTGCATTTTCTCAGACACTTTCCGCAACATCTGCTCCCGTAATAAGAACCGATAGAAAACAGAAGAAATTAAAAAAAGGGTAGACACACCATCTGTTCAAGAAGCGAGAGCCCAATCAACATATCCTTCGAAGGACCTCATCGAACAATACTCGAAATTAACTATGCATGATATTTAGCGGTGAGGTTTTTTTTCGTAAGGCTCTAAGAGCTACCTAAGAACAAGTTTTATTTGCATATTCGCATAAATTAATCAATTGGCGGATTCGATGTACAATAGGTAGGATATGGGGGATAATAAGAAGGGTGGAAAGGATTGAAAGTAGATCGGAATGCGAAATTGGGACTGTGAAAGGATAGTGATAAAATTAGTAATTACGAACTTGCTTAGTCGGTTATACGGGGAAAACAAAAACTGCATTCCTAGATAGGCATAGGTAGAGTTCTTCATATTTTTATTCAAATCTACGTCGAATTAAACTTTTTTGGCCTGGAAGTGACTTTTATATAAACCATTCTATTTTAAAACCAATATAGTTTACAGTATAGAAATATGGGGCATATGCAAGTGGCATCAATATTTCAATCTACGAGTAAAATATTAAGAAACCCTTTGGCTTGTTCATATTTAAATTTAAAATCTCAACAATCAAAGGAAACATTACACTTTTAAAATGAAACTACGGAATCTAAATCATCTTAATTTGGAAAAGAGCTTCTTTTAAATCTTAGGATAAGAAAACTAAAACGGTTAAACCTCTAGTCACTAGACCCTAGTACTTAAATACTTACTTACTCATCACCTGTAACGATAAACTAATATCTTCAAATGATATCTCTGGTCTGTTACATACTGACGTCATATTTTACGCGATTAACAAGTCATAATATTAGTCACAAGACCAGATGTCCAAAAAATAACGTCATAATGACATGTGGTTGTTAGCTGCGTTATAGGTTATAGTTAGACTTTCTAGCAAAGATATTATTGTCTATGCTTTCTAGCATGCTGTGTTGCAAGAGTTTCGCGCGATATTTCACAGAATCATATTTACCGAATTTTTGGGAAAGATGCCCTACCAGTGAATTTGAGTCAGATTATTACACTAACAAAGTGTGTCTTATGCAGAAAAAAACAATTCACTATTGCAAATAACAATTCCCTATGGAAGTAGCACATTCAGTTTATGTTTTAAGCCATCATGCCATACTTTATCAAAAGCCTGCACAACATCAAGGATGATGTCTGAACAGAATTCTTTGTTTTCTGATTCTTTTTCAATCGCGTTTGAGATTTTATGAACCTGGTCTATTGATCACTTGAATGGTTTTCTTTAATGCCAAACTTATGATCTGGAATTGGTTTCCTTGCTTCAATGATGGGTTTCAGTCTTTTCAATGGTATACATTTAAATAGTTTATATAAAGGTATGTTTGCCTGTAATTATCAATCGTGTTATCCTCTAGTCTAGATTGTGTGTTCCATATAAACCTGAAATTTTTTATTTTAATGACATCTTTTATTGTCTTGTTTGTATAATTTAGTGTTTTAAAAAATATTAAATGTATTGCAGGTATTAAATAAAAATAAGGCTGTTGGTAAATTAGTTTACAGTTGGTAATAAAGCATGTCTTGAAAAAAGCAATAAGTATCAAACATAAATTTTGATTTTGATTAGGCACTTAACAAGTCACATCCCACATATCTACATGCTCTGGGTAATCAATAATTTAAGTACATATCAAAACATTACAATTAAACAATAATTTGAAAATACAGATTAAGTCGATTTACCTATTTTAAACTTTTAGTATCCTTTGATAAAAGAAGTTGAATATTATTGTTGACCTCTTTAAACTGTTTATTTTACCTTATACATTTTTTGTTCTACTCTTCATACAGTATTCTGTGAAGAGTATTATAGGTTTACTTTGTCTGTCTGTCCGATGTCACGTTTTTTGTCTGCACGATAAGTCAAAAATGAAAAATGATTAAACTTGAAAATTTTAAGCAAATATCAAAATGGGCTGAAATAAAAAAAAATCCTCAATTAAAAACAAAAGGCGATATCAACAAGAAAATTATTAGTAAAAATAAAGCTTTATAAGAAGATAAAGCCCATTGATACTAAAAAAATATGAATATATTGGGGATTTGATGGGGGTTAAAAAATAAAAAAAATCCTAACTAAAAAACGAAACATGATCTCAACTTGAAATTTTTAGCAAACATCAAGCTCTAAAAGGAGAAGAAGCCCTTTAATTTAAAAAAAATCTGAATAAATATGGGTAATTTAAAAAGGGATTAAAATTAAAAAAAAAATAAAAATAAAAATTTTTAGTAAAAATCAAGCTCTATAAGGAGATGAGGCCTATTGATTATGGGGGTTAAGGGGGTCTGTTAAATTGCGAAGAGAATAATTTAGAATGCCAGGCATTACATATCTTTATTCTAGTTTGTATCTGTGTAATATTATGTATTGTGATGGGACTGATTAAATAAATAAATAAATTAAAATAAAATAAAATAAAATAAAATTAAATAAACATTTAAAACACTTTAGTTGTTATTTTATTTGCCAATAAAAGGTATTTAAAAAATATATTTTTTATTTGACATCTGTGACAAATTGTAAAAATGATTAAACTTACAATAAAAACTGAAAAGTGGTAGGTAAAGTTTCATATATTTTTCACACAAAAATCAAGTTTTCTACATAACCTGATATGCATATATTTAAAAATATTCAAAATTATAAAGAAAAGTTAGTTTACTAACTAACAGGGGCGGTTTCTCCATTGGTTCATTTGTGCAGTGAACACCCAGTTAAATTTCATAAAAACACTTATTTTAAAATTACATAAATAACAAAAATATAAATTTAATTTTAATATTTTTATTTTCATACGTGTTAATCTATATTTTTTGGTACATCATTGCCCTCTGGCTGATCGCGTCTCTGTGACATAGAATACCTAAGTATACTGTGTCTGTGGCGCATTATGATGAGTGAGCCTAACACGAGTGAGACGATTTGATGAATGCATAAAGTTAAAAAGAGAAAACAACACGCCAACATATCCTTCAAACGTCAAAAGAACTCATTAATTGGCGCGCCGCTCACAAACAAGGTTGCCAAACCAGTGTTGCCAGTCTAGTACAATTTACAATTGTACTAGATGTAGTACATTTTGCTTGAGGCAGTGTTTACGTGTTAAATATATAATATATATATAAATATATTGTGTTCCTTGTTTGGGTTCGTTATCTATGAAAACCCCCTTTTTTCCTCTTCAATAAATTAGATGTCACTGCAAAAACATATTCTGGCAACACTGTACCAAATCAAACAAACTGTCATTCCGTCTACCTGAGGATCGGTTATATCGTGCGAATTTAGAGATGAGTAGTAATCCGTAAATGTACCTACTTAACACTTACAGATTTGCTAATATCCATCTCTAAATTCCAGTGTGACACCGGAACCACTTGGAACTTTAGAGACGTTGTAACCGAACTTTGATTTTAGTTCAAGGACGACTTACCCAACTCCGACTCAGCTAAGTTCTGTTTATAAATATGGACCTGAATATATTTGTATCCTTGTTTATCGATATATAAAAGAAGAAAGTGAGAATACACTCAGTGAGACGCGAGATCCCTTTACAAATTATACTTTTTTTGGATTTTTGTGTTCCGTGAACCGAATTTTCGTTGTTTTGAGGTTGGCTGTACTGGTCTTAGGTTCTGTGTGAATTTACTAGTGTTTATGTACGTATCGTATTGGGTGAAATTTATAAAAACAAATAGACATAATTTCGAGAATCGAGTGCTTATAAAAAAGAATGGCCCACCTCGATCGGAGATAAACATTGTTCAAGAACGTGCCATAAGAAATAGAAAGTTTAAACATACTTTTAAGATTGAACAATATAAAAAAACTTCGTGGTTGTGCGGGTGTGATAAACAACATGCTTTGTTTCGTTTTCCTTGTTTAGTTTTTGCAAACAATGAAAATACTAAATCAGAAAGGACAAAAACGGGTGTTAGGGAATTATCTCATTTATCAGCAAAAATTAAAAAACACTTTTATTATTATTATTATTAAACTACTGAACTACCCAATGAATCGAGCAAAAACCTGACATTGATTAAATTAGGTAAGCATGTTTTTGCATTATTTCTATAATTTAAACTTGATGTTTCTTTCTTGCACTGTATTAATCGAGGAATTAATATTTTAAAATATAACGAGCCACCACTACCTTTAATTAAAAAAATCTAACTAAATATGGGGGATTTAAGGGGGCGTTGAAATTAAAATTAAAAACAAAAAATCAAAAATGAAAAGCGATATCAACATTTTTAGTAAAAATCAAGCCCTATAAGGAGATAAGGCCTATTGATTGTGAAAACAATCTGGTAGAAAATGGGTAGTTAAGGGAGTCTGTTAAACTGCGAAAAGTATCATTTAGAATGCCAGGCATTATATATCTTTATTCTAATTTGTATTTGTGTAATAGTATGTATTGTGATAGGAATGATCTCATAAAATAAACATTTAAAACATTTTAGTTCTTATTTTATATAAAAGTTATTATTTTAAAAGGTATTTAAAAAATAAATTTACAATAAAAACTGAAAAATGGTAGGTAAAGTTTCATATATTTTTTACACAAAAATCAATGTCAAGCTTTCTACATAACCTTATATATATTTAAAAATAATCTCAAATTATGAAGAAAAGTCAGTTAACTAATAATGTTTATAGGTGGTTTTCAATGTATTAAAAACAAAACAAATATCACACTAACTAAAATATTCATTTATTAATAGTTATAGTGCTTGAAAATAGTATGATGTTGATAATAACTACATTTAATACAAACTCAAATAATAATAAAAACAGCGATATTGGCTCTTGTACAAAGTTTTGGGCCGAACTTACAAAAATGATCAAATTATTGGAAAAAGTGAACACCCATTTCAAATTACCACGAGCCGCCACTGCTAACTAATAATATTTATAGATGGTTTTCAACGTATTAAAAACAAAACAAATATTGCACTAACTAAAATATTCATTTATTAATAGTTGTAGTTCTTGAAAACAGTATGATGTTGAAAATAATAACTACACTTAATACAAACTCAAATAATAAAAAAAACAGCGATATTGGCTCTTGTACAAAGTTTTGAACCCAACTTACAAATGATAAAATTATTGGAAAAAGTGAACACCCATTGTAAATTAGCACGAGCCGCCACTGATTAAAGGCATTCAACTGAAAACAATAAACAAAAAATTTAACGAAATTTTTAATTGTATCAGCCAAATTGATAACAAGATGGAAAGTGTTTGTCTATCCAAAGACAGGTTTACCTATAAAAAGTTCTTAAAACGATTGCAACGTAGTGGATGAATTCTATAAAAAAAATGGTACACGCAAAACAAACACTGTTTATTAAAGTTATATTTCTTGGAAGGGTTATTTGCACCTTTTGGGCTATTAGAATGATTCCTTAATAAGGTGTTTTTGCCTTTTAGTCCAGTATTTGATGAATTTTCTCTTCGAATTATTTCAGACTAAATCTATTGACATGAAATTTGGATAGTAATTAAGGAAAGGCTCAAGAAAGAAAAAAAATTGCAGCGCCGATGTACGCCATATGGATGGATGCCATCCCTTCTCGGAGGTAAAAATTGATAAATTTAAAAAATGCAGATATCGATAGATTGGCATTACACGGAAAAAAAATTGTAGAACAAATTTCTACAATTGTAGATTTTTACTTTCCTATCTGTATACAGATATAAGGAAAGTATAGGAATCATGATTTTTTTCGACCTCGAGTTTTCGACGGATTTTTACGTTTTGAGGTCCCCTGAATCCGTTTTGACTATTTTCGCGATGATGTCTGTGTGTGTGTGTGTCTGTGTGTGTGTCTGTGTGTGTGTGTGTGTGTGTGTCTGTATAACGCATAACTCATGAACCGATGCACAGAAAAACACCAAATTTCAAACTTAAGCTTTGTTTCAACGTCTAATGAGCTGATTAGATTTTGGGCAGAGTCGGAACATCTGGGGGGTACTTTATAGGTGGTCATTTTTATATTTTATGGAATATATCTGTTATTTACGTTTGGGAAAGAAAATTCTTTAAATGAAAGTTACTTCTTATTTTATTATCTATAATTTTTGTTATATACAAAATTTTCCTAAAATGGTCCGTATTCGCGAAATTTGACAAAATGTAAAAAAATATTTTTTTTATAAAAATTGTTCAAACAAAAGTTGTTTGTAATATAATTCTCTATAATTTTTATCCTATAGATAATTTCTCTAAAATTGACCGTATTCGAGATATTTGAGAAAATGTGTAAATTTCGAAATTTGAAGAAAACTCAAAAATGGATAAAGAAAAAAACATTAAATTTTAAACTTAAGTTTTATTTCGGCCTGACGTGAAATGATTAGATTTTGGACAAAGTCGGAAGATCTGGGGGGGTACTTTATGGGAGGCCGTTTTTATATTTTATGGAATATATCTGTTATTTATGTTTGAAGAAAAAAATTGTTCAAATAAAAGTTACTTCTAATATTATTATCTATAATTTTTGCTTTATGCAAAAATTTCCTGAAATGGTCCGTATTCGAAAAATTTGACAAAATGTGCAAAATTCTGATTTTTATGAAAATTGTTGAAATAAAAGTTGTTTGCGATATCGATCTCTATAATATTTGTTTATACATGATTTTTTTAAAATGGACCGTAATGGAAAAATTGTAGGAAAAGTGCTAAATTTAAATTTTTCAGTATTTTCATTTTCAATGAATATCTACAGAAAAATGTTTCGCGGTAGATGTATGTGGACAATGTATATATTTAGTTTATCCTCTAAACATTTATAGAGATGCTGCAATAGATTGTACAAAATAACCGGAAAAAGCCTGTAATACCTAGATAGGAAAGTCATGTGTTGGACACATCAGATTTTTTTCTCTACAATAAATAGTACATATAGGGACAGGGACAATTTGTAGTAAAAATTTCCAAATATTTGTGGAGAATATATTGTAGAGTTATTATCTGCAATATTTAGTAAAAATATCCAAATGCATCATAAGAATTGTTCTACAAATTGTTATAATTTTTGCTATTCATTGTATGAATTTATATTAAAAATGTATTGCGTTTTATGAAAATAAATACGAAAATTTTACACAATAAATAATAAAAATTCATACAAATTGTAGTAATTTTTAATAAAATTTGTAGTAGTATTCCATAATTATTATAATTATAACCTAGAAAAAAATGTTCCTTAATAAAATATTCAATTTATTGTTTTAATATAAAAGATACAAATTCTTAATTACATTATGTAATAAATAACAGTAATAATAGCGCCCTCAGTCTCAGTTGGCTTTTCTGCACCTGAAAAATATGAAATAAAAATTAATACCAATTGAATTGTTCATACCCTTAAAACGGGGATAGTTATCACCTTTACACTGATTTGGATATTAAATGACTAAGTCAGATAACTAACAAAAATGAGAAAGTAGGTATGTCACAATTAAGACAAAAAAACATCATTGAACTTGGCACAAAATTCGATCGTTGGGCACAACATTCGATCGTTGGCCACAACTATTTTTTTTAAATAATCTACTAAGGTTATTTAAATTAGTTATCTAAAGGTAAATTATTCAGAAACAATAATAAATGTACTTACCACCAATAGAATTTATTATTAAAATTTTCTCAAACGCATCGGTGCTTATAATATAATAATGTGTTATAGGTACTCGTATATGTACCATGCTTTGTTATGTGAACATGGCGAACGGCTACTGCTGTCTGGCCGTTTATGATCGACGTCAGAAAACGTTGGCCAATAGCCGAATTCTGTTTTGTTCACATGACTTAGAATGTCTACAATATTATAGAATATTTTTGAAGAATGGATGTAAAGTATTACTATTTTTTGTAGAGAAAATTACTATTTTTTGTAGAGATAATTATTAATATTTGTACAAATTTTTACAGAAGTTAGTAGTAGTAATTACGATAATTGTAATAAATTTCTACTTCTACAAACAATAGTAAAATATACTAAACATTGTGTACTTCTTTCCTATTGTTGTAGAATTTTATTCGACAATTCAATCGCTACAATAATTAATAGTTTTTAACTATAAATTGTAGTAAAATTTTCTAAAAATTGTTAAGTATTTTTCTAAAATTTTCTAGTCACATTTTTTCCGTGTATTTGCGATTGAAAAATGCTGATTTTTTCATATAAAAAAATGCATGTTTTACATCTATTTTTCAGGACTAACTCATTCTCTTTAATAACCTTTTTGTTTCCGAGTTAGGATTTCAACCCCCCATTTTTATTCAGATTATTTTCAGAGTTAATAGGCTTTATTTTCTTATAGAGCTACAAATGTCATGTTGATATTGCTTTTCGTTTTTAATTTATGATTTTCTTTTTTCAATTTTAACCTCCCTTAACCCCCATTTTTAAATATATTTTTTCAAAATCAATAGGTTCTGTCCCTTTATAGAGCTTGTTTTTTACTAAAAAGTGCAAGTTAATATTATTTTACGTTTTTGGGTTACGATTTTTTTTAATAATTCAACCCCCTTAACACCTCCATTTTTATTCAATAGGCTTTATTCTCTTATAGAATAGAACTTGATTTTTATTTATAGAACTATAATTTGCAAGAAGATATCGTTTTTCGTTTTTGGACCTGACGCTTTAAAAACATTTTTGAGGGTCACTTTTTATTATTTAAAATTACTTTCTTAAATGAAATTGGATTAGGGTCTCAAACTGGACACTTTGAAACTTCAACACATTGTATATCAAAAACTAGTCATGAAATGGAGTTGAAACCGTGGAGGCTTTTGCTCAGAAATTTATAAATTTTAACCGACTGTCATTTCTTCATAAGGAAAGTGCGGGGTTCATTCCAGAAGGAACTACCTCTTTTGCCACCACTTGGTGGCTCTCATGCTTACTGGCGAATCCATCAACCTGTATCACAATTAGTTTTAAAAACATAAAACTATTTTAAAAGTATCCTTACATAAAAAGTATCCAAATAAATTTTGAGGTGGAAGAATCTGTACTTTCTTAAAAACTAAGCGGATATAGCATAAGTATCCGTATCCGCTACACCTATCCTTTTTTCCTATATCCGACTCAATTCTAGTACAAAATCATAATTTTCTTAATATTTCTACGTAATCTCGCCATTAATCTGGAAAAGAACTCATACATCACCTAAAATAACCTGCATGACTGTTAAAACCGTAGATAATTTATAATTTTCAAAATTTTAATAATTACCATAATTAATTGTTAATTAATTTTATGTTCTCATCATTTCATTAAACAAATGGTTAAGTCTGGTAAACGAAGCAAAACACCAGAATATATAAAACGTAATATTTCGGAAAAAAACTAATTAAGTAATAACTAAATTGGGTATTTGGATGTTCGGTGGTTTCTAGAAACAATTCTAACACCAATTTAATAAACGTATGTGAAACCGTTTTTATTATAATTTGAATAGTTTTAATGAATTCATTTCGTTTCAAATTCATTTGAGTTATCTTTAAGGATAACGTGTTTAAAAATTACAGAACACCGAAAATTACTTACGGAAAGAATATTAATACTATTATTATTCCAACCTTAAAAACTCCAACCAGCATTTAAAAAGAGATATCTAAATAATCAAAAATTATTCTATAAGTAACTATCTTAGTGAGTTGACTCAAAAAGTCAGAATGCAGAATGCTTTAATCTGGAATGTGGATGGCGACTGGGCAAGAAATACCATAAAAAAGTTAACAGGTTCGCAGAACGCCTACAAAATACCTGTCAACCAAATTAACTATTCCATACAAAGAAAACTGAATCACCAGACCAACCTATCCAAAGGATGTTACAAAGAATACAAAAACAAATATTGATCCTAAGAAAGCTTTGGCTTTGATTTAATTATAGAATAAGTTTTTAAGCAACTTCACAAGCAAATGATATTACACTCCAGTTGATTACCCCATTCATACTAAGGTTTATCCCTAGACAGTGGAAAGTAGCCAAAGGCATTATCCAAACCAGAAAATCCGCCCAACAAATTTTCGTAAATTAGGCAAATCTCTATTGCCTATGTTATAGAATCTATTTAAAAAACTACCCCCGAAAAGACGGAAATCGGTCATTGAAGAAATGAAACTAATTCCAAATTATCATCTTTACTTTAATAATACAGCCGCTAGCTATGGTTCTGTATTCGCTGAAGGTTCCCCGCAATGTTTTAACAGATTATGTCTTTTTGGTCCATTTGAACATGCTTTGCTTTGTTACCACTCAAAAATAAGGCCAGTAATGTTTTTGGAAATTTTACCATTATATTATATGGAGAAAATATACGTTTCATGTAAAATATTCATTTCCTGAGCTTTATATTAAAGATTAGGCATTGGGTTAGATAGAACTCAATTGTTGGTTGTTATATCCGTGATGATCCCCATATTATTTTATAGCGAAGATCTAGTGCGTACTCGAAGCGAGGGGGGGCAGAAAGTTTAAAAATGTAGCCTTACAGGAGCGAGATACCTACATAGTGTGTTAAACGTGTTAATTAATTACATTGAATACATTTTCATAATATAATAGAATTATAGATAATCAGAAAGATATTATATTAGACTCAAAAATTTTTATTTTTCAAAATTATTTGTTTCTGCACTACTTCCCCCAAACTTTGAAAACAGCAGCTTCGCAAAAAAAGCAATAAAATGTTTATCTCTTCTCTAGAATATGTCTAGGAATGTACTTCTTCTATACTTGAAATCGAACTAGCAGGACACGATGGCGTGTGAATCACTGCAGTATGGTTGAAGGTTGGAACATACAATTAATTATTGCTAAACGCATATCGCAAGTTTGATAGTTTACATTTGCCTGTCCAAAAGAAGAAGTTTTGCGGCTCTACAGAAAATCAAATTTTGCTGGAATTATTTCTTCAACAATTCATTTAAAAATGGTTCTCAATTCTGGCCTGGGGTTAAACTTATATGTACGCTTTATGTACCGAATCTTTCCAGTCAACATCACCCTCCTCTGAATCATTAAATGAATAAACTATATAGAAGAAGCCGACATGAGAATAATGGTTCACATACTTCAGGCAATGCGAGATAGACATGAAAACATGTATTTTGGATAGTAATATCATTTATGGCATTATATCATTTTAGAACATTTAAAGCAACAGGAATAAAGGTAAGCACTTAACAAGTGGTATTGGTTTCAAATATATATTTTGACTTAATAAACTTTTTTTAGAGACTTTTGATAAAAGCAGTAGCAGGAGCTACAAAACGAGATGCTCCATTACATGTTATGGCTGTTTGATGTGGAATAAAAACTTGTTCAGCACTTCCTGCACTTTAACACGTAACAGGAGCAGATTATACCAGCAAACTTGGGACCAAACATACTGCCCTTCATGCCGTACCACAAAACCATCTGTTAAATTTTGCACAAGGTATAACTACCTATAAGTACCTAAAAAATTTGCTTAAAAAAACCTGTTTGAAATATACCTTGTATAGTAACTCATTTAGTATGTTTAACTTTTTTAGTTTTGTCGAATACCGAAATAAAAAAGTCTGTTGATAATGCAGAGGAATATTTGGTAAAAGTATCACGAAAAAACACTTCATCCAAAACGTTTAAAGAGCTAAGGTATTGGAAGTATCATCACCAAAAGTGTGTTTCTTTAGAAAAATTGCTACCAACAACTTCAAACATTCTAAGATTGTTTTTGTATTGCTCGTATATATTCAAAATCACTGTTTGGAGAGAACACGAAATCTTCTCGATCCCCTCTAATTTGGCTACAATAACAAAAACAGTTACCTGGTGCCCAAGCGTCTAAAAAATATTTTTCCTTCAACCGAAGAGCTTGTACCCAGCTGCAATCAAAATATTCTCGAGAAACCAGTTGTGGTTGTAGAATCGCTGGGTTAGCGTGTTGCTTTTTCTGTAACTGTCAGAAAAACTCGTGAGAAAGGTAGTCCTTTCTTAGGCTGTCGAGGTGTCGGGACAAAGACATATGTCGTTTTTATCATTTTACTCCTCATATTTTTCATACCACGGCGTAAGAAAATCCACTTATTTGTTTTTAATTATTTTTGTTATTTATTTTTATTTATTTTTATTTATTTTTATTTATTTTTAGTTATTTTTATTTATTTTTATTTATTTTTATTTATTTTTATTTATTTTTATTTATTTTTATTTATTTTTATTTATTTTTATTTATTTTTATTTATTTTTATTTATTTTTATTTATTTTTATTTATTTTTATTTATTTTTATTTATTTTTATTTATTTTTATTTATTTTTATTTATTTTTATTTATTTTTATTTATTTTTATTTATTTTTATTTATTTTTATTTATTTTTATTTATTTTTATTTATTTTTATTTATTTTTATTTATTTTTATTTATTTTTATTTATTTTTATTTATTTTTATTTATTTTTATTTATTTTTATTTATTTTTATTTATTTTTATTTATTTTTATTTATTTTTATTTATTTTTATTTATTTTTATTTATTTTTATTTATTTTTATTTATTTTTATTTATTTTTATTTATTTTTATTTATTTTTATTTTTATTTATTTTTATTTATTTTTATTTATTTTTATTTATTTTTATTTATTTTTATTTATTTTTATTTATTTTTATTTATTTTTATTTATTTTTATTTTTTTTTATTTATTTTTATTTATTTTTATTTATTTTTATTTATTTTTATTTATTTTTATTTATTTTTATTTATTTTTATTTATTTTTATTTATTTTTATTTATTTTTATTTATTTTTATTTATTTTTATTTATTTTTATTTATTTTTATTTATTTTTATTTATTTTTATTTATTTTTATTTATTTTATTTTTATTTATTTTTATTGAAAAATAGAAAAATAAAAAATCCAATATACGTAAAAACGAAAAACAAAAAATCAATAGAAAAATTGAAAACCGAAAAAAGGCAATGTACAGTGACAACTCACATTTGACAATTTGTTACGTTTTACAACAAAAGAGAAAACAAAAAAATAGAAGCTGTAAATTGCGTTTTATTTTTTAAACAATTGAACACCGTAATTGACAACTTCCCAGAAATGTTGAGGGTAAAATGTTAGCGTACTCCTTTAAGGATAACGGGTAAAAATGTTTTTTTTATTTCTCGCGGGAAATGTTAAAAATCAGACCGGCAACACTGCACATATTTTTATTATTACTATTGAAAAACGAAACGTCGTAGGTCAATCAAATGCAAGAATTTTCTGTAATATTTGATTGGAAGTACCTACAAAAAATGATGGTGAATCATTTTTTAACCAAACGCAATTTTATAAATAATCAAGTCAAAATCAGAAAATACTTGTATGTAACACGTTACGAAATGCCGTTTTGTGTAACTCATTCATTTCGGGACCTTGCTCCGCTCGTTCTGCAAATATTTACTCGTTATCCAAAATAAGGCATTTTGTAACTGGTAACATAAATAGCTATTGTGCAAGTTAGATTCACATAAAATGGTATAAAACGTATTTAAAAATCGATTGTCATTATAATTCATGGTTATAGCTATAGGTTACGGTGGGATATAAACATTCTAGTGCTAGACATTTATAATTTTTAACATTTTTAACATATTTTATGGTACTCCAAATTCCAAAGATTTTCCCATTATAATGAATCATTTCTTATTGATATATCCTTGTAAAGGACGTTGACTTTTCTCTTTTCATTACTTATTTTTACTTAAATAAACCGTTATCTATTCAAAAAGTTAGTAAATTTTGTCTTTGTCGTACTCGAGCACTTCGAAAATAATATTAATAAATTTCTACGAATGCAATATTTACATATCTTTAATTTAATTCTTTTGTTTTTGATAAGAAAATAATTACTTTTTTTCGTCGATTCGAAATGTAATCAAAAATATTTACTTGAATATTTGTTTTTCTTTGCCTATGGCCAGGCAACAAATGAGAAAATCAGAAAACTAAAACGTAGAAAATTTGGAGTCGATGGCATAATCTTGGTAAATATGTAAAGCAAAATAAAAGACAAATCAAACAAATAGCAACTGTATTACTTTTTGAAGCAGAAAACGTCTAATCACTAAGGTGCTACAAATATATTGTGATGGTTCCACTCTGTATTAGGTTGAACAGGGTAGAACTAATTCAACATTCTACAACACCCTAAGGCCGGTCCGAATAAATAACTGACGTCACCGATACAGAAAGAAAACAGCACCAACAGTCCAATGACGGAATCATAACAATATGTTAACAAAAAAATATATATTTTCATTTAAAAACTTACGGTGGCTGTATCTCATAAACTAAATATGATATCACAAAATACTTTAAAGTAGTCCTAGGATACGATGGGAGAAATAAAATGAGAAAATACAGAACTCACCTGCCCCATATAAATATATGTGCCACCTAACTGATAAAAAATAGCAATCCACTACTTGTTAATAGTGACCACCATTCACTGTTGGATTCTAATTAACATTGCTGTTCATAAAGTATCGCTGGGAAATATTTACAAGGCCTACACTATGAAGTATTAGAGCACTAGTACTTCATACCCTGAGTTAACGAAGCCGAAAACACCCGATGAAAATATTTTAAATGATCTTGTAAGTTATACCCCTATAAGTGATTTAATAGTACATAATAATTTAAATACTATTTAAAATTAAGATGGCGAACATATCTGAACAAAATATTTCCACTTCACAAAATAATTTTTTCCTACGACCACTTAGGAAAGTGCCCTATATCACACGCGTATGAATATAGTATATTACATTACGAGTGTGGAAAGTGACATTTTTCACACGAGTGGGAAATATTGTCGCACGAGGCGCAAGCCGAGTGCGACTATCACACGAGTGTGGAAAATCACTTTTCACACAAGTGATGTACAATATTTTTCCTACGACCACAAAATAATATCATCAAAAAAATGTAAAACCAAGGTTATTATTACTATAATAATTAAAATGTATTTAAAAAAATAATCAACAATAATCGTATTTATTCAATTTTCATATTTTTTAAACAAAAAAAAACTAGAAAACAATAAAAAAAAAAACAAAAAAAATTTCTGCCACGCCAGGATTTGAACCATCGATTGAACGCGGTCGAAAAATGGCAAAGTTGATAAGTTCGACGTCCTAACCACCTGAGCTAATAGCCCTTGTGTCAATTGAATGATCTAATCGATTATGTATTTAACCAGAATAAAGAGCAAACATTATTTTAAAATTATTTTAATAATAATTGTTAAAGATAAATATTTAGGATCTAATTTACAACAATTTCAATAATTTAACAATCATATCGATTTTAGTATTAATATGGATATTACATAGATCAAAATAGAAATTAGCTGTTTGACATTTTGTGACAACTACTGCGGAAAGTAACATATTCTCACTCGGGTGGAAAGTAAATTCTTATTCATACGCGTGTGATATAGGGCACTTTCCATAGGACTATATAGTGTGATATGTGTCACTTTCCTAAGTGGCCGTAGGAAAAGAATTTACTTTCACCCGAGTGAGAATATGTTACTTTCCGCAGTAGTTGTCACAAAATGTCAAACACCCAATTTATATTTTGATCTATGTAATGTTCATATTAATACTAAAATCGATATGATTGTTAAATTATTGAAATTGTTGTAAATTAGATCGTAGATATTTATCTTTAACAATTATTATTAAAATAATTTTAAAATAATGTTTGCTCTTTGTTCTGGTTAAATACATAACCGATTAGATCATTCAATTGACACAAGGGCTATTAGCTCAGTTCTAATAATAGGTACTTATTATTTTCGTGAATATTGTAATTAATTAAAGTCAAATAATGAAAAACATTCTATTCATGGGATATTTGCCATGTTTCAAAGCGTTTTTTCCGAAAGCTTCTTGTTTTTATAAAATTTAAGTACCTACAGTTACTACATGTTTCGGAAACACTGCTCCATCTCCTGGTGCCAGTCAATATTTAATAACTGGCACCAGAAGATGGAACAATATTTCCGAAACATATGTAGTGCCCGTAGGTACTTAAACTTTATAAAAACAATAAACACGACCGAATAAACTTTTTATTTATATAAAATTCTACTACGGTAAGAAAATTATCCTTAATCAAACAATAGAATAGTTATTTGTGTACCAAGGCCATAAAGTTGATAGTTTCTGGCCGAATCAGAAGTTTGCTGCCGAGACCAAGCAACTTCTGTTTAGGTCAAAAAAGATTATACGGTCGAGGTGTACACAACATTTTTTATGCGACTATCTCATCAAGTTGAGCCAATATTTTTTTCACATTCTTATTTTTAAAAAGAGGCTTAAATGCAAGAATTGTTTCAAATTTTTATTAATCGAATAAAATAAATTTCCATCGTAAATTAAATTTGTATATCATTACTAACGATAAGTATAATAAACCTATGCTTATAAAAAGCTGCTGTAAAATAAATGCGGCCAAAAAAGTGTCACTTTAAAGATGTTATTTTTCATGACAGTCTCCTAAAAGGTATTTTTTTTTAATGTTCATAGTTTTTCCAAGAAAAAAATGTATTGGGTTTGACCCAGATTCAATCGTGCGTCACGAAACACGTCCCGTATGCAGGGGTTATAAACGAAATCCTTGTAGATAACACTTCCTGATGGACCTGCCACTCGCCTTATAAAATTTCAGCCGGAGGTACCATTGTACTACCTATCGGCCGTTACATTTAATATTAGTTTTTCTAATTTGTTTGTTGAAATTTATAAGCATGTATTGTTAATTTTTCAATTTAATAAAATATATTTTCTGTATGTATACCTTTGATTTCATAACCCTAATATATTTAGGCTAAATACTAACAAATATAAATTACTAGATTCAAAATCATCAATTAACAGATAAAAACAAATTTTAACAGTTACAAATAATATGTTTAATAATAACATAAAACATTTGATAACTAAAATAAAAAGATGTCTTGGAAATCGAATAGTATTTTATAAAACAATTAAAGTATTATATTAAACATACACAAGGTTTCTTAAACTATACTGTTCTTAACTGTTAACAAACAAATTTTAACATTTACAATTAATATTTTTAATAATAAAGTGTAAGATTTGATAACTAAGATACAAAGATGTCTTGGAAATATAGAATACTGCTTTATTAAATAAAGAAATATAATACAAAACATAGGTTTATTAACTGTTAACAATCACATTTTAACATTTACAAATAACGTTTAATAGTAAAAGGTCACATTTGATAACTATGATACAAATGTTGTATTGAACAATTAAAATATAACGTTAAAACATATATTTGTTAACATTTAACATATTTGATTTATGTTAATAAATCTATTTTAATTTTAAACCAGTAAATAAATTTAATATTAATATATTGGTGTTTATTTTTAACTGGTGAGTTTTTAACTTATGACGTGGTTATAGTGAACTTACGTAAGTTCGGCCATATCCAAACCTACCATATGTTAAATATTAATAAGGTTTCTTAACATTAAACAAACGTTTCTCTCAGTGTACTTTCTTGTGATAATACTCTTTAAACCTGCCCTTTTTAAGTATTTCCCTTAATTTATTGTTATTTTACCCCTCGTTTTACCCGTATTTATTATAAATTATTTCTGTTTTGAGATCTTGTACTTCATTTTAAAAAATTACTTGATGTTATATTAATACTACTTACCATGTTTAAATTATTAATAGTTTTGTGACTATAAGTTATAGCAACTTATAGCTGCAAAACTATTTTTGTGTTAAAGTAGATCCATAGAGATCAATATAATTTACGAAGGCCTTCTTTCAACATACAAATAAATGATAACTTTATAATTAAAATGAAATATGGATCAAAATTTGAAATGGGTTGATCACATTACGTCATTAACAACCAAAGTTAGAATATTCATTTTTATATTTTATGAATTGAGGAAATTTATGACCAGGAGTTTACTAATTATTATTTACAATTCGCTGGTTGAATCTATTTTGCGATATGGTATAATGTGGACTATATGATGTTGCACTTCAACTCCTTAATGTAATCCAAAATCATATAATTAAAATTATCTACAAAAAACCAGCATTATATAAAAGAGTATAATAAAAGAGTGCTACGTATAAGAACATTATACTATCTGTCTTGATGTACCTTTATTTATGGAAAGCCTGAATTGAGCTACACTACAAATTATTTGCAATAAATATCAAACGAAGCATACAAACATTTTTAAATAATTTGACATTTAAGAGCCATTCACACATCACAGTTGACATCTTGATACTTGATAGGCACAGCCAAGCATTATTTTGATTTTTGCCAAATAAAATGGCTCGTTAATTATTCTATCGGGTTGCAACAGAGAGCCAGTAAATTTGGTGAAGGTGTTTCTGTGGGTAGGGGCGAAATAGTAGTAAGTTTAAGTTAGCACCACCATAAAAAAGTCATTTTTAAGAAACTGCATATATATTTTTATAAATTGGCAGGCTTGGCGAATAATTTCGAATAAAAATAGCCTCCAAAATGGCTGTTTGCAATTATGAAGGTCGCAAACCGCCTTAGAAATCTCATCTTTACAATCAACAGCTGTTGTCTGTCCATGTCTTTGGATAATGTTTACAAAGTATGGAATGTAAAGAATGTTAGGGATGTTAGACGTTAGAAATAATTGGAATTCCTAAAATTAGTCATATAGGAAATCCATAGGCGGATTTTAAGAAAATTGATACTAAAGTAGGTAGGATGAACCGAAAATTCTGAAAATTTAGTTTATATTCGGGAGTTTTTAGTATGTTCTTGAACGAACATTTATATTTTTAGACTATGAGTAAAGGTGGGTACTTATCTATTTTTGTAAATTATCAAGATCAAATTATCCGAAAATGTATTTCAAAACTTCATACACAGGTTTGAAAATTTGAAAACTAATTAAGGCCAATGGAGACCTTTAGACTGGGCTGGTACATATAAAATACATACTTAATTTATTGAAAAAATGTTTGGCTCAAAGAAACATATAGTCATATCTTTTATTAGAGGCTGTTCCCCGTTTATATTCTGAAATGATTGGTGATTTTTTTTAATCATTTATGATTTGGTTTCATCAGGCTAAGTTTCGCTTTCAAGAATAAAGGACAAATGACTAAAACAAAATATTTTAATTGTTATAGTAAGTTTTCCTCTTTATTATTTTTTTTTTGTTTTTTTGTTCTGTTTTTTATATTAGAGGTGAATATTTTTAGTAAACAATTCATGCACTTTTAAAAAGTATATCAATTTAGGTTTCTTGCGCTTTTATCAAATTGATAAATTTTATAACTTTCATTCATACATTTATGTTGTTTTTCTGTTATACAAGGTGTTTAATTTGTACATAAGTTATTAATGAAAAAATCTATAGGTACCTACTTTAATTATATTATATTTTTGATGATTGTCAAGTTATAGTATAACACTTTTTAAACCTATGTAGCTTTCGAACCAGTTGAGATAATACAGTTTTCGTCACTTTTCTTCTAAATTTGATATTTATTTTCTGAGTAATTCCTCTTTTTCTTATTTATTTTTAATCTAACCGAATATATTATTTCATATTTTCTGGGATAGAATAGATTATCTATTTTTCTCAATTTAAAAGTCCATTAATTAATTCCTTTTTCCAAAAGTACCATACTTAGTAGGTGATGATTTTATTCGCTTTTTAAATAAAGTTATCATTTAAGATGTTTATATGAAATTCGATCTAACAAAGAGCAAAAATAACTACTTTATTGAACAATAACATGCAGTATCTAGTTATTTTAAGAGCTTATAAAACCATCACGCCTTGTAACAATTATGAAAATACCAAAGTAATAAATAGCAATAATTTACTTTAATGGGTAAAACTTACTACAATTTATGTATATCTACCTCACTTATTTATTTAATTTTGATAGGACAGGTTACCTACTACTGACCGAAATCATATACCCCTTTAAAAACTCAATTTTGTCATTTGAAATCTAGGCACACCAAGATTATTTTCGTTTGCATAATTTTTAACTATCAATTCACAAAAAAAATATAGATTCCTTATGACGGGGCTTTTAGTGGCTATTACAAGTTACAAGTATTACCTACATTAATAACATTTTGGATAGGTAACTTTTTAATTAAAATTATGACAAATTGCTTAAGAAAGATAATTAAAAAGGTTAAGGCTCAAGAGCACTATGTACTAGATTACGTCATCGAATTTGAGATTTGCGCCTAGCCAACGCAAGAGATCGATTTGTCGCACCAGTGTCGTTGGTCGAGAATAAAATAATAATAATAAATCGTGTTTCGTACTATTATAGCGTTTGGAAGGATATTAATATTAGGAACAGGTACCAGCACCGGGCTTATTATTTTTATTCGTGGGAAGCGGACTGTTTTTATAACCAATAAAATATTGATATTGCTGAATTCCTTATATAATGTACCACTCTTAAGGCTATCCTTATCTAAATTTAAGAGTCATTACTCCGCTGAAATGCAAGGTTTTCGGTTTAAGTCCTAGAAGACTCAATTTTCAAGATACTGAAATCATTTTTTTCATGTACACAAAGAATAAGTTGAACCAACCTTGGGTTAGTACAATTTTTTGAAAAAAATCCTCATTTTGTCAATTTATTACGGTTAAGAAGAAGAAATATGTCCTTATTTTAAGCTCGATTAAATTTTTTTTGGTTATCTGATTTGGAAAAAGATTTTCTACAACTTAATAGCAATCGTTTACAGGATAATTTTTATTTAATAATAGTAATTCCCTATTAAAAGTTGTCCTTTTTTGTATAAAATTTAACAACCTTTATATATATTTTTTTTTCGGTCTAATGAGGAATTTTTTCCAAAAAGTATTTCATCCCAAGTGTAGTTCAACTTATTCTTTGTCTGCATTAAAAAAAAATTAGTGTGTTAGCACATATGGTACTTCTCCTTAAAGTGTGTGGTTTTTAGTCGCTATAATAGTTGAGATTATTGTTTTTTTGCCGATATCTGTGCTGTTTTTCTATCCCATTCCATTACTCTATGTACTTCTTGAAAGAGACTATAATAAACATTAAACAAAATATTTAATTTACTTTAAATTTATTTATAAAGGAAAAAATATTTTTTTATACGATCGTACAAAAAGTGTTTTTACTGTGCTTATAGTTTAACTTTTTGCACCATGTATAAAGAGCGTATCTTTGTTGCACTTTGAATGACTGCTCGATTTTGTTTCGAACGGCAAACTCATGCATCATGCAACAAAGGTACACTTTTTTCACTAGTTATACAAAAATCTATTCTAACGAATGAAAACTGTTTTAGGTTTCACAAAAAGTATTTCTTGGTATTATTGGTGGAAGTGTACTGTTAAAAAATATTTACCATTCAACTTTTTCGACGACGAAATTTCAAGATAATTATATAATTACATGAATCCCAAACTCATAGTCCCCGGAAGAAACTTATTAAGGTCCCGTATAATAAACAAATTTGATGAACTAAGAAATGGAGTTTTATTTTTTAAAAGTTGTGACACCAAAGTATCCTTTGCTATTGATGGATGGTCTTCGTACGCTATGAAAGGGTATTATGGAGTTGTTGCTCACTTCATCGATAAGAATTGGGAGTTACATACAATTCTATTAGATTTTGTTTAAGCTAAAGGACATCTTTATTCTTCGAAGTTGTAAATCAATTTGAGATTACTGATTCCATCCAAGGAATAACTACTGATAACACAAACAGCATTTTTACATTTTTTAATGAGTTATCAGAACTAATTGATCAGTTGATCAGTTGATAATAAAAATAAACATTTTGTATGTTTTGCACATATTATCGATTTGGCAGCTCGAAACTTAATACTACAGGTATTAAATTCTGGCTCCGGCTCTTTGGACAATAGTAATTCTTCAGAAGAAATCAGTGATAACGAAAGTGAACTTAAATCTTATATGATGATTCCAGCTCGTCAGTTGGAAAGATAAAAACACTTTGTATTAAAATAAAAAATTCCGAGAAACTAAAGGTTTGACTTTCAAAAATTTTGTGAATCATTAACCTTCAAATGTTACTGCCCAGGTTTGAAGTAAAAACCCGATGAAATTCCACCTCTTGGGCAAATAATCTAAAGAGAGCTTTTATTGTTCTTTGTGACAATATTGAAAGTCTTTTGTCCTTACGAATGTCCAATACAGAATAGGAAATAATTCAAAAAACTTGCAGTTATTTAAAACCATTCAAAACATTATCTACACTGTTAGAAGGCGATCAGTATGGTACTCTTCCAATGATCGTTATAGGAATAAATATGTTGTTGGTCAAACTGGAACAATGGGCCTTATATTTAGATGTTAAAGAACATAGGAATGAAATTCATTTCTGCTCCATAATCGTCACGCGACAAAATTGTCTAACATTATAAGCGCACCAATTAGATGTATTGTGTTGTGTTAATATTAGCTCCACGTCATAAACTAGAAACTTTTTCTTCAAGTTCATGGAGCAAAGATTTGTAGGAAGAAGCTATGTTAAAGTTTAAAAATATTTGCAAAACACAATATTACGATATTTTTAGCGAAAAGGTCAAGGGCAATCAAAACGAATTATTAACAAAATCAGCCCTCCAAAGCCAATGTAAAGATTTCGAAAATTTTGAAATGGATGTACTAGCTTCCTTTCAAATATCTTGTAGTAAAAACAAAGACCCAGTCGATGATAATTCCTGGAAATATGAAATTACAAAATATTTATTTGAAGTCGCTAATAGTTCAGAAAATGTATTGAATTGGTGGAAGAGTCACGAGACTATATTTCCAATATTATCTAACATGGCTAGAAATTTATTAGCGTTATCTGCTACATCGGCATTAGAATAGACTAATTGATGAATCTGTTAGATGTTTAATGTCTTTAAATTATTGGAGGACTGATAGAGTTTTAACAGACTTTATTTCAACATTAAAATAAAGAAAAAAATAAAATGTAAATCAACATTTATAATTTATGAATCAAGATTTCTGTTCTATTTTAATATCCAACAAACGAAGTAATAATACTTTTTTTATTGTACGTTAACAAGTTAATTTAGTACGTTTCCATAAAGTATGACATATTAAGTTTATTATTTCAAGTTTAGAGTGAGGCAGATTCAAACTTGCCAAAAGATATCAATAAATATTTAACAAACTTGCAAGGAAACTTACATATATATTTGTAAGATTGCAATACATTTGCAGCGAATGTATTTTGCTTAGTGGGAGGTTACCTAAAAACGAATTAAATTGTTCACTAATCACAGTTAAGTAATTTCAGAAATCAACCATAAGTAGGTAAACATTTTACTTGTCTCATTTTATTATACAAATTTCTATTTGCTGTAACTAAGAGTAATTTGCACTTTGAAAATTAATTTTAATTTTTTTTCTATAGCTAAATTATTTACAGAAAATATTTTATTTTGTCATTAAAATACCAAAAGGATTTTAAAATAAATATAATGGACTGATTATAAATTTCTCTATTTCCAATATTTTTCCTGTAATACAACTTGACAACGCTGCTTCAAAATGATAAAACTATCATAGCACTGCACATAACTTCTAAAAACTAATAATTAATATTAAAATGATATTAATTAATAATAACAGAGTAAAATGTATCAAATAGGTATCCAGACTAGTCTGAAAATAAAAAGAAACTGAAAACGACATATAACTCCATCACTAGACGAAAAATAAATATACCTACCTATGAACCTATGTACCTAAATGCTATAAAATGATAGTATAAATAAAAACAATTTTCAAATATTGTACTTACATAAAATACTGGAAGGGTTGACAAAGTTCAAATCATACTATTACTACTCCTACTTACCGATTAATAAATACGCTTATACAACTGCTAATAATAAGGTGACTAAATTACATATTTCCAAATCTACTTGTATCATTGTCAACTGCAATAAGTTTTATGTAAAGTTATTCTTAGGTAATTATCAAAAATTTGTTAATATCTACTCAAATTGGATTCAACCAATTTTATATGTTTATTTTGTTAAGTTGTAACCCAATTTCATAAAATATATGCTAAATCTAGGTACATGTTTTATAAAGTACAGTACAATTAGAGTGTAAAAAAATACTTCGGAAATCATTTATAATTGTTTGTCTTTATGTTACTTGTGTATAGGAATCGATATGTTAATATAATACGTCAAATTAGTTACACTTACACGGTAGGTATTCACCAACAATTTTTAATCAATCAAATAAATTTATTTTTGAATATTTTGTCAGATTTAGAAACAGACCAGAAATTAATAGTAATTTGTAATTTTTTTGGTCAATATGTATATGTATTGATACGAAAAAGATTAATACATAGGTAGAGGTAGGTATCAAATATCCAATAATTAGGTACAATAATTAACATCAAATTTGTTTGTCTAAAAAGTTTACAATCGTATTTTAAATCATTGGTATATTTTTGTAGGTACCTATAAATATCTATTTAAAACATTTAAATTAAAATATTGAATAATAATCATAATGTTAAAGTAATGAGAGAAATAAAATTAAATATTACGTCAACATAAAAATGGATACCTATGTAGGTCTTAACAATTTGTAAATCAACAAATTACCTTAAGCAAAGGGTTCATAGGTAGGTATGCGATCCTTGAAGCACGTCGGACGTTACAATTTACAAAAATATCTTGCTACCCACGTTGGTACCTTACCTACTTACCTTATAAAAAATATTACAAAAATGTAAAAACGAACGTCAAAAAATAACTGAGTTATTATACATTTCAAAATAATTCATCAATAACCGAAACATCAAACGAGAAGACACAAACACAGAAAGACAAGAAGAATTGACAAGATGTAAATCCAAGCGACCGTTTACCTTTCACAAAAGGAAAACCTAAACACCACCATATAAAAAAAATTAACAAGCAACCTCAAAAAATACCCATACACACACGAATCCTCGCCAAAAACACACAATATACTACAACCCAGCACATGCGCCCCAAAATCACCCCTTAACTCTCATCCATCACAAAAAAAAATTATAATATACGTGAAGGAAGGGGGTAGTGAATGCGCACTATAGATATCTTTCGATTTTCGTAAAAAGAAAATATCAGCCTTTAGTTTACAGCGCTTGTATTGGCCACGACGGATACCAGCGTTGGAAAAGAACAAACGCATCGTGATCATAGCGCATAACGAGGACAGAACGATTGTGCTAGTTCCAAAACGGGCGCCAGTGGGCGCCACCTTCCAACACTAGGGGCGGAGCGAAAACGGAACACAAGACGCGCAAGAGAGAAGGAAGGAGACCGCTCGGAATGCACTATGCAAGATCCAACATCGCCGTCAGTCTTGGGGTAGTTATCCCGACGTTAGCACGTGTTGCCGCTGGCGTATAAACACGAAAATATACCCGTGTGACATTTAATTCCGATAAAAGTGCTTCCGCGTTCATTCAGTGATTTACAGTGCGTAATTATCATACAATTAAACAATATTAATTATGACAGTGTTGGGGGTGAGTGAAACGACGACTGCGAACGCAACATGTTTTTGCGATTTTTAAATACATAGTGAAACTGTTTTTATTTTCCTGTGCAGTGACTTTCGATTGCAAAGCTGGCGGAGTTGGAACATATGCAGCCCACCGCGGCGGCTAATTTACCACCCCCCGGGGGAGATATGGACTTGCAGACGATGCAATCTATGGATTGGTTGTTCAAAAAAGAAAGGATTTATTTATTAGCGCAATTTTGGCAACAGGTAGGCATTTTGGATTTTTTGCCCTCTAAATGGGGTAAATACATAGTGATAATGTGACAACCAAAAATTTTTATAAGAATCTAAATATTTAAAAAATGAGGTGCATGAGGTTCTTAAGTAGTGAGGTAATTTAAAAATCATGAAAATACCCCAAAAATAAATATTTATTACGTCTACACCTCATTAGGGTTATTTAAAACTATTTTGAATAAAATAACTAAATATTGTTATATTTACATATCTAAAAAAAAAAAAAAATATATGAAATTTTAATTGTTGATTCTCCAACTGAGATCTTGTAGAAGTTCCTACAAATCAATAAAACCGATACAAACATTTTTATACTCACAATATTGCTGATGAAGGTTAAAAGTAATCGAAACGTGGGATACAAAATGCAGAACTATCGTATCCTAATTATGTTGTCAAAGTTGTCAAGAGTTCTTTTAGGTACATGAATTCTAATAAATACTGAAAATATAAAAAAATTCTGTCAAAATCCCGACCAAAGTCCAAAATAATAAAATAATAATTGATATGGAGATGTATTAAATATTTATTTAATAATTTCAATTGTCTTAGGTATAAATGACATGACGAACTCAAAATTAACAATAGAGAACAAAATTAAATCCCTTCGAATTAAGTAATTTTTTTCCTTCCAAATAAGATTGATTCTTGAAAGAAATAAGTAAAATTTTGACAATCAAGTTGTCAAAAGTCGCAAAGATATCTTTAAATTTAAACCTAACCAAAAAAATTTATTTATTTATTATTTATTTATTACCTACTATTAGAATTTCAATTACTTATATGTAACAAACTATAAACAAACATGACTTTGTTTACACTTAATGTCAAAACATTGAAATATTAGAATTATTTATTTTTAGAAATATTCACTTTTTTACACGCAAAGCATAAATTTAAAAACGGTGTAGAAGAAATTTTAAAATATAGCATGTTCTTAGTTTACCTAATAAATAATACATATCTTACATATTATTTAATAAATGTCAATGTTAATGATTTATATTAAAGGCATTTCAGATATCTCAAACTCATCTTTTGATTGCAATTTCAACGTACCTATGATCTTTCGATTTTACCAAATTAAAAATAGGTATTGATAATCTATTTAAGTAATTCTTTATCATTAATATCAGTAGCCTAAAATCTATAAATTGGTTGATCACAAAAAATGTTTTATTTCTACGGGTTCTTGAATTCTTATAAAAATTTATAGAATATTTTTTTATTGTAATAGGTATTTGTTATTCAGAAAAATTTACCACAATAATTCCTTTACTGAATTAATCTGAAAAACCATATTTATTAGGTATAAGAAAATTAAATTATTTGATTTCACAAAATTTATCTAAAACATTTAAATCCAAAATTATAACAATAAAATCATGAAAGTGTAAAACTTATTTATAATTAATCATGATTAATAAGTATCTATCTATTATTTATTACTAATCAAGTCTAGATTATCTTATACCTAATATACGAAAATATTGAATTATCTAAATAAAATAGTCATATTTATTGCTGTTATTCAAATATTTTAAAAATATCCATTTCCATAAAGAACATACCTACTATTCCTGGTACGATTCATATTTATATAATACATTTAAGATAATTTTATAAGACATTAATAAATTATTATAACTGTATTAGCAAACTTTGTTGTTATTGTAAAAAAATTAAATATTCTTTATCTGGCATTAAAACTCTTTCATGCCGTGTAAAGCATCCCTAATTAAGTGCCAGACTTTAATATTATTGACCCCACCTAGAGATGCAACAGTAACATTATTTATTTACATAATAAATCCGTTTATACCTATTAACTGAAAATATTCAGTTTTTCTTTGTATAAACCTGATAGTGTGTGGGATAGAATTAACATTGGAAGATATAGGTACGGATAATAACAATAAATAATATAAAGGTTATTTTAACAATAAATACTATTTACTACTATGAATGTGTACGCTGAAAAAAATGAATACTACATAATTTGTTTCATAAATACTTTTTGTTTATTTATTAGTTCAGAAAGTTAAAAATAATTTTCAAATAAAAAACATTGAGCGTCATCAAAAAGTCATAAACTTATGACTTCCAACAATTTTTCATACATTTTAAATTCTTGAGTTTCCTACGAAATTATTCTTCAGAATTCTTCGATTAAATGATTTTTTTGGTTTCAATAATTAAAATATTTTTTTTTAATTTAAAATCCTACTTATGAAAATATAATTACAAAGCAGGCTGCAACTAAAATTATAAATAGTACTAAATAATAAAAATAATTTCTACTCGATTGTCTTTAAATATTAAAAATCTCTCAAAATATATTCAAATATGAAGTAAACATTAAAATTAAAGCTCCAGTAATATTTAAAATATGTCTTTAGAATATTAAAATCATTTAAAATTTGGTAAAAGAGATGATCTGAAAATACAACGAACTTCGTTTAACTTTATAAATATTAAAAATCTCCCAAAGGTGGTGAAATTCTAGGGACAATTCGAAATAGATATATCAGTAATTTAAATTAACTGTATAAGGAGCTATTTTTCTTAGTAACTACTTATTATCTACAATTTTTTATAGACAACTGTAAACGTCAAAAATGTAAATATCGTTTTTAATTTTCAGTGATTGTGTTTAGTTTTAAATGCTTGTTTTTCCTTTAATATCTTGGTAAAAATTATAAGTATTAAATAATTAGAAAAATGTCTTGATATTGAATAGTAAACGTCAAAAATATTTAATAGAAATACTGTTTTTTTTTTGCTTATATATCGATATTTCTTTTATTTCCACCTCATCACAGTCGTGTTTGTTGAGATTTATAATTGTGACATTTCAAAATTTTATAATAATCGTACTACTTTTTTATTATACCACCATTTATGTAATATAATTTATATAATTTTTGTGATAAAAACTAGACGTTTTAATTGATGTGGTGGCTTTTTGGTATTTTTCTCGTTTTTTTTTTTACTAAATCCAATAATACAGTTTTGAATGTAAGAAAAGTAATTTTTATATTATTTTTAGTTGTCACATTATCACATTATAAATAGGTGATTCAACTTACAACGAATATATTTTATAAATGCAAATTTTAACCGACAAAGTTTTGAATATCCGGAATTATCGTTTTATTTTATATATATTAAAAACCTCCCAAATACGCATTGAAATTCTAGGGACGATTCGAAATAGGTATATCAAATTCATTTAATATTGTTTTTTAAATTTGTGGTAGAAAATCAGAAACATAAATTAACTGTATAAGGAACTATTTTTCTTAGTAACTACTTATTATCTACAACTGTAAACGTCAAAAATGTAAATATCTTTTTTAATTTTCAGTAATTGTGTTTATTTTTAAATGCTTGTTTTTCTTTTAATCATTAGTAAAAATTATAAGTAGGTATTAAATAATTAGAAAAATGTCTTGATATCGAATGTTAAACGTCAAAAATATTTAACAGAAATATTTTTTTTAATTCCAACTAATCACAGTCTTTGTCGTTGAGATTTATAATTATTATGACGTTTCAAAATTTGATAATAATCGTACTACTTATTTATTATATTACCCTTTATATAATATAATTTTTTTGTCAAAACTAGACGTTTTAATAACAGAATTGGTGATTTCTTAGTATTTTTCTCGCTTTTTTTTAAGTTAATCCAATAATAAAGTTTTGAATGTAAGAAAAAAGTAATTTTATGCATGTGTGTCGTGGTTATAAATAATCAACAATCGCTTTATAATGTTGGAATATTCATCGACATTTCGAATTTTTATATTATTTTTAGTTGTCACATTATCACATTATAAATAGGTGATTCAACTTACAACGAATACATTTTAAAAATGAAAATTTTAACCGACAAAGTTTTGAATATCCGGAATATTATATTTTTTAAACAATAATTTTCGATTAATTATCGTGTATGGTGAAAATGGATTAGTTTTATATAAATATAATTTTTAACGTATTTTTCTCTTATTATACATTGATATTTAAAACCAAAAACATTCTAGAAAATTGAAAATGACGTTATTTTGAAAATATCATATAGGTACAGCGTGTTTATATAACTTGGAACCGTCGTCGGAACCATATATTTATATGGAAAAGTTTATTTATAAAATTTTATGAAAAAAAGTTAGTTGCTTTTCATTAAAAGTTCTGTATGGTTTAAACCCATAAGAAAATCATCAACATTTACGTCATATACGGAGTATGTCACAAATTATACATTTTGACAAGAAACGTAGGTACCCTTATTTTTGAGAATATAATTACTATGTGACACTGCTTTTAACTGATTGTGTTTGACTTAATTTTGTTATTAATAATAAGTGACAATATTATATTATTTTATTATCGCTGAGGTACAAGGATTTACCATGACTGCAAAACAAACTTATTTCAATATATACCATTATCTGTCCCTTATAACTCATTATATTACTCTTTTTTCTAAAGATAATTTCGAGATAGATATACTTAGATGACTATTTTTTTTTTTTAATTCCAAGTAACGACCATCTCAACTAGGAAAATAGGTACAACTCGTGCCTCGCACTCGTTGTATTTTTTTCGTTGGGAATGACATTCATGACATTTCAAATAATTATTGATATAATCTTACTATACTTATTATTGTCAGTATCGAAAATTTGACTGAAGAATAGCTGATTAAAATTTAAATAATTTTATAAAAAGCAACTTTTTTTCGTAAAATGAACACTGAAATATCACCTTTGGTGTACGTATCTTAGTATTAGTACCTTTGTTGTTCGCAGTTGTCTGATATAAAATAGTTCCAAGAGTTTCATTAGCAATTCGTTGACTTTTTTAAAAATCTGTTATTATTCTCATATTCCCAAATTAAAAAATAATAATGACAAATCACTAATTTTATTTGAAGCAGATCTCTGAAATCATCCACGTTGGAAACTTTTTTTGAGAAAACTAGCTTTAGTAAAGAGTGATAAAGAGGCACATAAATAATGTGATATACTTATTTACAAATTTTATATATTACAGAACAAAGCATATTTTTGTATCTACTTTTGACTCTTCTTTTTTATCGCAGTTTTAGTTTCAACTTCTTTTGATCATCTGTAACCACCTACTTTTTTATTTCTTTTTAGAGTGCTTCTCTTCCTCTTTCCCATTCCTTATTCGGCAGCAAATCTTTGCTTGTTGGTCCAATATAAGTTCCTGCTGAGTTTAGAAGCGAATTTTAACTTTAAAACTTCGATGAAGCTGAGTTTGGTGTTACTTTTGTCTACTGGCCTATGATGTAATAAATTCTTTTGATAAGAAGGTAAACTATTATAGATTTGAAACAATGACATATCGACTATATGTGCTTGTTATTGAATATTTAATTTTCTATGATCAATATCTTCATAAGACAGCTTCACAAAGATATTATAGATGACGAAAGCCCAAATAAATGACAAGATGCGATGAGTGTAGCATGTATAACAATAGACACAAAAAGGCGAAAAGGAAGGCTGACGTAAAGGCAACTGAAAGCAGTTAAAGAAGAATAATAAAAATTAAAAGATATAAATATTTAATGCTTCTAGTGCTAATGTATTTCTTTATTAAATTCTTTATTTAACTGTTAAAATCAAATCCCAAACGAGAGAATTAACGCGTTTTAACCATAAGGATCCATACAAAATAAAAATCGGGAAGTGTTTATTGAAAGAACACTTCGAAAAGCTTTTATAACTGTTTCTAAATGACGTTTTAAATACGTCAAAGTCCATTATCCATGCGCCTAAATTTATATCGACGACGATGAAACACCATCCCAAAACAAATTAAAACAATCATAAAAGAACACTCATTAAATCGATCTTTATTACTAATTTTATATCGAATACTATAAAAGTAAAGTAGGAATTGCTGTTTCAAAAGTTTTAATGTCTCGATGTTAAGGTTCGTATATAGCAGGTGATGTTTAATTTCTCTATGGTCGATTTATCATAGTTTGTATCTATTAAAGTGTTTATTTTAAATTGTATTACCAAGAAGATATAATTCTGCAATGTGTGCATACAATTTCTATTAGGTAACCTAAAGATATTTGTTCAGAACTGTAAAGATTGTCTATCTATGGAGAACTAAGCAAAACATTCAATTGTCACATTATTATTTCTTTTCATAGAGGATACTCATACTAGCATAAGAGGTATCCAGTTCTTTAAATTAAAGAAATAATTAGTTTCATTGTTAATCAAATATATAACTTTAAGTCTATTACTCGTACTATTAATATTTTAATACGTAAATAATATTAATTTAATTTATAATAGGTATAGCTTATGTTATAGTTTTAACGAAAATTAATGATTTTAATAGTTTATATTTATTTTTCAATACAGAAAAAATAGAGATACTATGTGTGCATATCACACAAAACTACCCTGGAGCTAATTTAAGACTAGGAAAATATTTAGATAACGTCCTTAAAATTCTTCACAAAACTTAAAATTTATTCAAAAAAATATTTTTTATTTTAATGAATTGCTTTTTCAATTTCTCCTTCTATCTCTATAATTATTTCACTCTGCTTCTACATTAAAATTAAAACATTTGGTTTTCTACATTTTCGAAAAATAGTTAAATTATTTATTCTCTCATGCTAAAATATTGATAAATATAATAGTTTCTCTTTAAAAATACATAAATTTCAATTTTAATTCACCCAAATATGTCAGTCCACTGACCTCTCGTTTATCGCATAAAAGCGCCATATGATTTCGATATACCTGCATGACAAAGGCCTCAAACCGACATACTATCCCCTAGCGAGGCCGACGCTACACTGAGGTTTCGAGGAATCGCCACCCCAACATGTGGTGGCGCCACCATGCAGACTCGGAGTTTAATATTGTTCATTTCATCGTAGTAGCCGTGAGATAAGAAACGATTGATGGCGGTTTAGGGGAAGGGAAGATGGTCGTTCGATTTTTTAAAAGGGTTGAGATACGCTGGAGTACAAACTATTGGAATATTGAGAGTTCTGATAGAGAAAACTCATCTACTTATATAATGGTGTGTAAAATAATAGAAAATATGTTCTTTTGAAGGTTCTAATTGACTCAATTGTTCTTTAAATAATGTTTTTTTTTTTTTATATTTTTGTTTATTCTTACAATTCTGTAGTATTTTAGGTTTTATTCTAATATACCAACTTTCAAATTTTAGGGTAAAATTAACACATTTTCATTTAACTCGTTTACCTCAAATTTTCATATACTTTTTCCCAAAATTTAGAGACAATTTATAGGGCAGATCATCAACAATTTTTATCACTAAATGTCAATGTCTAAATTAAAATAGATTTAAATTTTAAATAAAAAAACAACACAATAAATAAATTACAATTGAAATAAAAACTATGTTGGACCGAAATACCTGTCTTTGAAATATATCCCATTTTTTCTACTCCCATTAGATATATTTGGTTAGGACTTCAACCTTTTCAGATCTATTGTGAATATACTTTGAATGGTTAGAGTAGATACCTTGTTTAGTTTGGTAGTTTCCAATATACTTCACAGATTGGGAAATACATAGTTTGTTCGGTGTAGCCAATAGTTGTTTTTTGTTTCTCTCCAAATATAGAGCATCTCATTGTTGATAGAGCTCCGCAGTAGACAAATACTTATAGGTACTTTAGTTTTCTTCTCTTCCTAACAGAATCGGCCCAAAGACCCTTCTGCCATGTCAATTTTATGTATGTTAAACCCAAAATGCCCGGTTAATTCACCTACTAGTACTTTACCATTTTTTTCCATTTTGGCTTAGTAGATGTTTGGTGAGTTTTGGCGATGGTCGTTTTAAGAAATCACTGTCCTGGTGAATTGTTTCACCATTCCTGAGATTTGTTTAATTATCCACTGGTTTGTGCATATTCTGATGACCGTCTCTGTGACACCACAGAAGGATTCTGAGCCTAAAAGAGCCTTTAAAATTCATTCTCGGACTAGTAAATTAGCCTCTTCATTGCCCTTATGTCATCTGTGGTCTGGTATCCAGTCTAAGTGTAGTATATACCCAGTTCTGTTAGTGCTTTTGAACAGTCCCACACAAGCATCGGACATATTTAAAATTTATCATTTTGGACACTTCATTGTTGTATTTTATTAACTGTACCTTAAATATTATAAACATAAATCAAAAAGTTTCTCGATAAGATTCATCCTAAAATTTTAATTTTTTTTGGTGTTGAACCTTGATTTTCAGACACATCTGTGTATTGTTTATGATAAAGTTTTCTAAATGTTTTCTTAGATCTGATAACTCATAATTCTGAAAATAAAATACTTATTTTTCTTATCATGCTTAATGGTGGTAGAAAAATAGTATATGCAACTCACTTTTAGTAGCTAGCAAACACTTGTATTATCCATTCATAAAACTCGCCAAGGCTCAAAACGTAATTCTCATAATCGTGTCTTAATAGCTTACATTAAATGTTCGCTCGCTGCTTAATGAAAATTCGAGAAAATGAAAAAGTATTCTTTCCAATTCCTGCCCTGTGCTCAGATCGAATTCCCCCTCTTTATCTTAATCCTACCGAATTTCATACACTTAAAGTGTATTTTTCAAATATGTGTAGGAATTAGTAATTTCACCCTTTCGCTTTTTTCGGAGGGATGTTTTTTAAAAGGGCGATTTATTGAACTCGGAATGGACGATATCAAATTTTATATGCGTGTAGGTGCACGTCGGGCCCTTGGATCTGATTTTTTGCCACTTCTCGACGTTTCGGACGATCCTAATTGGGAGAAGTTGCTTTATGCGCGCCCTCTTGTGTTCGTTTGGTTCGTATTTATGGCACGGCGATTTTTTTTGCTTTATACTGGTGCCTAATAAAAGGGAAAAATTAGTTTTTTACTTGTGCACAAGGCGAGTTTTATGTTAAGTAGGTACATATTTGGAAAATTTTATTGAGAATTTATAGCAGTATGAAGGGAGAAGTAGCAGATTTAAAAATTCATATGCAATAGAAGAGTAAAAGGAAAAGAAGTAGAGGTTTACATGGATCTAGGATGATATTTGTTGATCTCTCTAGTAGAAACCATATTTCTAGTACTGGACGCTATCTTAAATCCAAAGTTGGATGCGATTTAACCGATACGAGAACCATGTCCATAAAACAAGTTTTAATTATCGATTTATTTCACATGAGTGTATTAATTACCTAGGTAAATGTATAAATTACATACATATTACGTGTGATCTAACTAATTTAACCCTAGAAGAGATATATTTGCTCAATAATCCTGTTTGTACTACTATTGTGCGTAGGTATAGTAACCCTTCGCTGTTAGCTTAGCTCGCAAGTGAGTACGCACCGTAACAATTTTTAAAATAACTGGACAATCCTTGTTTTAAAATATGACGATTTTACTTTAAACCTCCTAACCAAGATTTAGTGTTTTATTTATAAATTATTTTTGCCATCTGCTACGATAACTTCCAAAATTTTCTGTTCATACTTCAAAAAGTTTATGCTTGTTAGGACACTTTAAATTATTGTACATATATACCTAGAAGATAGTTTACTTCGCTATTACCGGAGGCGTACGTAATTTATGTGATCAAACCTATTAAATTATTTAGAAACATTATACCCTTGAGCTAAAATATCTTAAAAACAACTGACAATCGCAATCAAATAATAGGACAATATTTACTTATAAAATAAGTATGTATCAAAAAAAATAATTACGGCAATGGCAATGACGGAGATAAAACTAGGTGCTATGTAACTACTGCGAAAGTCTTAAGCGAAATCAAAGTTAGAGTCCAAGAATACTTGCTAGTGACTTTACAACTTCCTAAAGATAGGGAGCTAAGCAGTAGTAAAGAAAACATAGCAATTACAATAGGCCCAAGAAACATAGTGTTCTAAGCTTTGTAACATTTACCTGCTTACAACCCACAAAGATAAAGATCCTATAGTAGCGGCGACGAAGAGGTGCAGTGATCACATGCACTTCAGCATAAAATGAGTGTCTGATTGACGTTTGAAGATCGTCAACAATTGATGAGGAGCCAACGTCTAGGCGAGTGTTTTAGTTTATCATTTCAAAGCGGATCGTTTTCTGTGCGATCGTTGACCGAAAACTATGCACGAGTCATCTCCCATAAAATCTACGGAAACCTGCCCCTGGTCTATAACCTGGTCAAAGGAGACTTTGAGGACCCCAGCCATTAACACATGTTGATCACGCAGTTTTATTGTAGCATCTCTTCGGCGCATCAACTAAAGGAAGGTTCATTCTTTCTAAGGAATTTGGTTTACTCTTAAGTATAAGGATATACTTTCTGTCTGTAATTTTTATCTGTCAGGGAATTGTTTTCCAAGTACCAGAGAGTCCACACTTCATGGTACTTAGGTTTTATCTTCCGGGGCCCTAATATATAGAAATAACAATTTATTATCATTTTTTTTTTGGGTTTCCCAGCACAATTTTTAAAATATGCCATTAACAAGCTATATTATTTATTAACTTTTCTGACTATAACCAATGGCGCCTTATCTGATATCGATAACCGCTTCAAAATTCAAATTCTTTCGCCTTGTAAAATTTATTCGCTGTCACTTAAAACTATTCGTAATCCAATGTTTAATAATAAATTCACTATAATAGCTGACCGGTAGCCAATTTTTAATTCTTTAAACCGGTTTTGTATACACTCACCGGAGTTTGTAATTTGAGAACATATAATCAAAATATTATCACATAATTGTAAATGGCCGAGGTGTCAAAATTTTTAATTAATGTTTAACGAATGGACTCCTAAGAAAAATAATAATTTACATTTTAGAAATGTAGATCACTAAAGTCGGCAGTGATATATTGTTATTTCGGATATACCTACTATTTGTTGATGCTGGATTCAAATACAGAGTGTTGAACAGTGGCGGCTCGTGTTTGCCAATTTAAAATCTCACAGCGAAAAATGTCTCTTTTATATTTTCAAATTAGAAAAAATATTTATATATCTATTTGATAGTTTGTCAACTAAGCCTGGAATTTCCAACGCATACCTTTTTGAGATGAGCAAAATAGAATTTGGTCATCCTTGCCGACAATTTGCTAAAATGTACACCATTAAATTATTTATAAGACTTAAAAATTTTTATACTCTTAAATATGCAAACAGAGATTTAAAATTCTCGAAAAAGTAAGACAAAACCAAAAGAAAAATTAAAATTTTGTCCCATTTATAAATATTATTGATTTTTTTTTCATCATATGTTTGACTGCTTTATATATATAAAAAAAATTATTTTTCTTTGTAGTTTTATTTCTTAACTATTCCAATGGTCCAACTAACGTTTTTTCGTAATCACAAAAAATAAATTATTATCATGGTCCAACAAACTCGCATCTTAAACCGCTGCATACATTCGTATCTGGTCTAGGTAATCTGTGCCATGGGTAAAGCACGTCACGCTAAAAGTAACATTAGTAAATTCAATATTTACCCTAAAATCATGCCATTGGCCCATTTGATAGAATTGATACCTAAGCTGTCGTAAATGTCATTAAATGTCTTTTTTTACCAAATAACATGAGATATGGGTATTGTTGAAGATATGGGCGCTTGAATGCTCCTAGATAAATATTGTGTACTTATCAGAGACATCTACAAATATGTTGAATTTTTTAATTTTTTCATACGTGATCTACTAATACAAATATTTATATTAGGAAAACTACTAAATTCGCCTTTAAATGCCTTTTTGTTTTTTTAACCTGTGCTACTTTCAGACATTACCCCTTTCGATTTTAATGATCCTCAATTTTCAATTGACCATGGTGATTTTTAAATAGACGAAATTGTTTTTTTTTAATAAGAAAGTATTTTATATAATTTTATTTGTGTAGTTACTTATATATCAAAACGAAGTTTAATCAACATTTTTTCAATTAATTCAAATTTAAACTGCTTGCATGATAAGAATATAATTTACACGATGATAATACTAAAAACAAAAAAATAAACCAGGTAATGGCGTTTTCGCCTTCAGAAAGTAACATTATATTAAATAATAGCAATCGAATTTTTAATGGAAAAAAAAAACAGAAGAAAGAGCTTTATTAGCTATTAGCATACATGAAAGTGGAGAGAAGCCTATCGGAAATAAGGGCTTTAAAAAATGCCCTTTCACTTATTTCGCACCCTTTGGCTACGGCTTTCTCATAAAAAGCATACGAGATAATATGATGAGATTTAATAAATCTTGTATGTAATTTTTGTTCACTTTTCAGTTTGATTTGCTAAGTATAAAGCCAAATTGAATAAATTTTTTGTCGAACAATTCCTTAGTAGAAATTTATTTGCCAATTTATAGTGACAAAAATATATTTCAATTTATTTAAATTGTCGATAAATAGCTACAATCAAAACAAGCTAAACAACAAATTGTTAAATGAAGAAAACATTAAGTGGGATTCAATCTGGTCAACGTGGTGGCTACTATGTTTATTTAATGATATCTTAAAAAGTTTTAAAATGTAAGAGCGTCTAATTTGGCAACAGTACATGTATATGACAATTGACTTTGAAAAATAATTGCCACTTAAATATAAAATGTGAATGGAATTCAATATATTTATTACGTTTATAAAGTAATTTTATAAATTTCTCGATTAAAATATTGTTTATCAGAATTAAAAGTTTGATGAATTTAACGATTAATTAATTTTACAAACAAAATTGTTGCCAAACTTAAGAATTAAAGTAAGTTACAGAAATGCATTTAATCAATATTTATTTATATTTTGCAATTAAATAAAATGGTTTTAAATCTGGTCTCTGCGGGGTCATAATGGAATACCGTTTATTTAGAATTTTAAATGTTTAAAAACGTTATTGAGGATGTATTAATTAAAATACCTATCGTTTGTTAGGATTAAAAAAAGAAGCGTTATAGTTAATATATTCACTTGATGAAAATAGTAACAAAAACAAAACACTTTTGCTTGGGAATGCGTGTCGAACTATTGTGTGGATGCATTATACGATTAGCCAATGTTAATTTTGCAAATTATCGCTTGTTTTAATCGATGACTCATACCAATTAAGCCATTAGCTCATCGATACATTTGAATTGTTAACTTCACTTTAATTTGAACATAAAGTGATTAATTGTCAATTCAGATCTCTCGATATTCGGGTTAATGGTCATCCAGCCGCGCCATTGAAAGTAAATATGTCATCGCAAATCGCAGTATCTGCACTCGAAATATTTCATTCGTTGGTCATTATACAAAAGTGGATTGATTGGAAGCTACAAATCTGTCGAAAATTATCTACTATTTACCACACGATCGGAAAATTTGATATATAAAAGCGTTTTTAGAAAATGTAGAATTCCGTAAATAAGAAAGGAAACAAAATTCTAATCTACGAAATCCATAAATTATCAAATGATTGATATTTATTTGTTTTTACATCAGTACAACAAATATCAGTTTTTTTACTCCTATACTGTAAGTTGTTAATTCAATGCTAATTTTCAGTTTTATAATGATACTCATTAAAACACTGGTTTTCATTAACATTGACCAATAGAAATCTAGATTTTGAGATAACCAAGTAGACAGACCCAATATTTTCTGAGAATGTTTTAGTTCCTAAGAGAGTCGTGTTTTATGACAGTTTTAATTTTTTGCGTTAGTCAAAAGGTAGATAATGTACCTTTCACATATTTTTAAGAAAATGACGAGCGATGAAGAGTTTTCATGTACACTTAAATCGCTGAAAAGGCGAAAAATGTATCATCATAGTTATTATATTGGTTATTGTGTAGGAATAAAAGTAAGTTGAAGAACTTATTGTTCTTTCATATTTTATTTCTTGTTTGTATAATAAAGTATTAAAAAATAAAAAAAATAAAGCAATGTTGTTAAATTGAAATAGTTTACGCATACTAATAAATTAGTATGCGTTCAATGTACAAAATTTTGGATGTGGAGATTTAGGAACATTCAATTCTTGTTTTCTTTTTGTTGGTGTCAACTGCTAAGGTTATTTCGTCACGTGTTCTGTGTAGGCTTTGTTACTGTTTCCCAGCGCCACTGTAGGAACAGCACTGTTAATTAATAATAATAATAATAATAATAATAATAATAATAATAATAATAATAATAATAATAATAATAATAATAATAATAATAATAATAATAATAATAATAATAATAATAATATTTATTGGCAAAAGTAAATACATAAATAACAAATAACAATCGGTTATATGAGGTAATATGACAATAAATATTTGCAGATTCTACGAGGCTGGAATGCCTGTGTGTAGATTAAATATTTTATACAATTTTTGCACTAAACTAAACTAAACTAAGAACTAACAAAATTAAACGATTTAAAAATAATACAAAGGTTTTATTACTCAAGTAATTTTTTTTTTTTTTTTTTTTTGCCGAATGAAATAAATTCTTTTTAATTTTCAACTAACGTGCGCAATTCTAGTCGATCTATTTCTTTAACAAATATTTTTAGAGCCTTTTTAAATTTAGAAATTGGTACTATATTTTTCAGTGTTTCAGGCAAATAATTAAACATTTTTGGTGCCATAAATTGGTAACTTTTTTGACCTATAGATTTGCACATATGCGGAATTAGAAATTTTTCCTTTTGGCGAGTAGCATACTGATGAGAGGAGTTATGCAGCTGTTTTTTGTTTAGGTACTGGTTTATGTTTATTCGAATAAAATAAAGTTGTCTTAAATCGTTTATTTCAGCTTCTTCGTACAAGTCATTGGAAGGGTACAGAAAGGGTTTATTCAAAATTATTCTTAAAAACCGTTTCTGCATTATTTCAAGCGGTTTAAGGTAAGTTTTGGCCATTCCCCCCCAGCTCACTATGCCATAACTTAGGTGAGATTCTACAAGGCTATAATATAGTATTTTCATTTGGGCATATGATAAAGCAAATTAGAACCCAACAGTGAATGGTCGAGTGGGGAATCCTACAAAGGCATCAGAATTAATTTTAAATAAATTAAATGAAAAAATTCCGGCCAACGGTGGGATTCGAACCTGGGAACCTTGGATCCGCAGACAGAGACTCTACCACTGAGCCACCCATCCTTTCCTGTTTTCTTATTTGCATTATAGTCAGATTAACCATTTTTCCGATAATGTTGGTCACTTTGGTTATTTAACGCAACATCCTGCTGTGTATTGTTTAGTTGTTTGATTCTATTTTTAAATTCCAATTTATAATGATATGTCAAACTTAAAAGACATATGATCGAAAACAGTAAATTTAGCCAAATGAAATCGACATGTCCTTAAATCTCCAAATTTTGGATTTCTGAGAACCTGTTTTGAAGGAAATTAAGCGTTTTTAGACTTTTCTTCCAGTCTGTATGTCAGCGAATTGTAAGATATCCAGTTCAAATAAAGCCCCAGTGATTTATTGAATAAATAGTTTTTTATCAACACAGATGTTTTAAAACTGCGATGAAACATTTTTGGACATATATTCGCATGTTACATTTTTATTTGTTACTTATATTAATATTGTGCAATGAAATTTTTTCTTCCATCCTGAATTTTCCAGAAAAATATACGCATTAGTTCAAAAACATTTAAAGAGTCCAAATTGTATTAAACATTCTTTTGTAAGGAGTACATGGACCTTAAAAGACGAATTTTCTTTATTATCTAAGGCTTATCGAACGTCCCTTGTATGGCTAAGTAATTTCAATCCATAAAATGTAGGAAAATTTTAATGACCGCGGAATATTTCGCGTGCTCATAACCCATAACACATATTCGTATCCAAAAAAAGAAACCCAAAAATTCATTTAAAAATTTCATCTGAAAGACATAATAAACGAATAAAATTTAACGATTTACCCATAAAATTTAATAAAACAACAAAACCATCTGCAGATATTCAATTACTTTTCTTTCGGTGTCTCGTTCCGTCCTTATTACCAACTAATAAATAGAGAGAGATGGGTTATACGATTGTCGGGGTTTTCATCGAAAAACTATAACTATGAAGGCAATAAACAAAATTTGCGTGAGAATGGAGAGCATATGTTTTTGCTGGAGTTTTTCCATGGCATGTTTGGTTTCAGCATTTTTTTTTTGGAATTGATGCTGTTATTGATAAGCACGACGTTAATTAGCTAGTAAAGGGCAACTTCACTTTTTCAATAATTTAGATTTTAACAAAAAAGAATTGGGGTGAGTTAATATAATTATACTTATGAATTATGATTAGTTAATAAAATTAGCCTTTAGAGAACATGAGCACCCTTTAATTACAAACCTACATGGAAAATATTACGTAGACGGATAGAGGATCGCGAAAACGAAAAAAAAGTACTTGCCCCCACTTTTCCAACTTCCCTCCTCTTCATTTGTCACTTCTAAATTGTAAGGAATAAAAAAACTAAAAGCGGTGCAATAGGCCCTAAAGAAAAATATACATATCGTCGTCAATATCACGAAGTGACCTAACTCGAAAAATTGAAAATTGAGGTAAGTCACATATTATGTAAAAAAGTATGCTCTAGCATTTCACGAAATTGCGTATCTCAGTTTATTATATTCATTAAAATAGCACGTATCTAACCGTGTGTATCTGATAATTTTACGAAGACACGTAACTTTATAAAAAAACTTTAAAACGCTCTCTTGCAAAGTTGTGAAAATCGAGTTATGTCACTTCGTGACATTGACGACGATATATACAAAAATCAGAAAAATAAATAGAACTTAACTATTTTACGTAACCTGTGCGACCTGGAGCTACTTAAATTTTACTGACTGCTCTCAGACAGGTTAGGAAAATTAAGTTTTTTTTTATAAAAAACCCAACTAATTTACTTAATCTGTGTAGCTGTCGAGGGTTGCTTTGCAAAAAAATTACACAAAAATATGAAAAATGAAAAAATCTTAAATAATTTACGTAACCTCGGCCTGGGGCTGTCAAGGGTTGCATTACAAAATTATAAATATAAAAAATAAGATAAATAAAAAGAACTTAACTAATTTCCCTAACCTGTGCGGCCTGAAGCCATTTAAATTTAACTGAATGCTCTCGCGCAGGTTAGGTAAATCAGTTTTTTTTTAATTTTTTTTTTTTTAATTCCTTCTATGTTCTTGCGAAGCAACCAGCGATGGCTCTGGCCGCACAGGTTAGGTAAATTAGTTGATTTCAATCAAATGTTTTCGATCAATTTTAGCCATCCTATTTTGAGATATTGGTTGGATAGATAATCAAAAAATAAGAAAACACACCTCCTTTTTTTTTCCTAGACTGATTATGAATATTTATAATATGGTTCATGACATGATGCAAGCTGAGGTCGGATATAGTAGAGAGATGGGGATTGCCCACACCCAACCCCCTTTTTTAGGAGCCTCAAGAGTAACCTTTGTAACAATTGTGTTTCATATAAATGAGAGTTTATAAGTTGTGAGTTGCTGTTATTTTATTCAATTTATTTTTTACTTAATTATAATGGTACTGAACTCGAGAATAACATGTATCGCACTGAACTATGTTATATCGTAATTACACATAAAACTTTATGGTCGCAGATATATAATGAACGAAAGCATAAAATTTAAAAAAAAAATAATAGAAACATGCATATGCATGTTTTCCTAAAATTTTCAATAATCATTATGGTCGAATTTCGACCACTGGGCGAAGCGAACTCTAGTTTTAATAAAACCGTAAAACCGAACAATTCATCCCAAATCAAACGTACTAAATTCACAAATTCGATATTGCCGCTCTTCAAAATTTCGTTTCGCTTCAGTGATAAATTTTGAACAAAATACAATAACGTATCGGGGCGCGAGCGGTTTTATGAAGCCAAAGTGTATTAGCATTCAGAGTTTTGGGCCAAATTAAATTAACGAGTGATTAATTTCGAAGTGAACGTCTGAAAGTTTAGAAATTAAAATCTATCGACTCCCGATCCACTCCAATGAGATATCGAATTATAAATATCTGCTAAATATGTTTTGGAAGCCTTATGATATATTTCGTTAATTTTCGGTTTCGGGGTAATATCGATTGGTCGGAATAACTTTCGCGCCCAGTTAGAGCAGTCACTTTTACTTATTTATTATTTATCTAGCTCTGATTTTGACAGATTTATAGCCATACCACAAATTCTCAAGTTAAAAGATTACACAAACGATAAATCGATATATTTTTTTGTTTTAAATTTTCTGGCACGTATTGATTACTTGATTTCCTTAAATATCCTGCTTTAATATTTATATGTAGATTGAATAATAAAATATTTCGTAAACCAAATGTTTATGGACCATACTAAATAAAAAGTTCACCAAAAAATGTTGCTAACGACTGTTTACTTTAACTTTATAGATACTCAAAACGGACGAATTATTTATTAGAAAATATAGGTAATCATACAATAATGGTTATTAAATGTAATGCAAAAAGACGAAGCAAACAAGATATATATATATATACATACATATTTTTCATTTATTTTCTTACCAAGCATATTTTTTTACAATACCAGCTATATATAAAAGTAGATAATTTTCTACAACTATAAATCGAGTTAGATTTCTTTCCGCTATTGCACATCCTTCTTCGATCCATACGGACGAGCAAAATTGCGAAAACACTTTTAAATTGAGAATAAATTTCGATTTTTTAATAGCCGATTTTTATCTGAAATAAAATTTAATTGGCAATAATGCTAAACACAGAATTAAAATTAAATTAATTATTCTAATAAATATGTTCAATAGATTTTGATTTACCTAATATTTTACCGAATAATTTTGATGAACAAGGGTGCAGAATAATTTTAGAAGTAAAACACAAACAAAAAAGTACAAATAATTGAAGAATATGGATTCTTCAAAAAGCATTTTTTTATGCTATAAAATTCATAAAATCTTTTTGTCAAATAGGCTCTAAAATGGATGTTTTTATCAAGAATAACATTTTTTGATAAAACTAAAATGAATTTTCCACCTATAGTATAACTTGTCCGTAATCAATCTGGATAGGAAAATCCCTAAGAAAGTAGTTTCACATTGGGCGCCAAATCAAATGATAAATTATTAAGATAATTGTTTTCCATTACTTTTAGACGAAACGGTTAAAAACAGTTATATAATATGGCTTTTTTTAAATTTCAAAGTAGATACATGATCATAATCATTAATAAGTACCTACCTAATATTTATAGAAATTTGGGCCACTAACATTTTTATTTCTGCAATGGTCATAAATTTCGGTTGAACACTAAAGCACTCAAAACGACAATGAGATCCCAAGGGATAATAAATGTTTGGCAACTTTTATCCCTATTAATTTTCAGGACTTAAATCGAGAGCTTAGCGTAATTTGATTTGGCAAGAATTGTACGGAAATCTTTGGATCCGCCATAGAGCAAGAAACGGAGTATTGTTTATTAATCCTTAGGAAAATCTGCTATACTTTAGTTCTAACTCAGTAGTTTCGAGTAACATTCGGCAAAATCTTCCGCCTCTTCTCTCCTTTTCTCCTTCCGCGTCCTGATCTCCAAACATCTTTTTGCCGGAGCGCGAGTCTACACCGAGAAAAATAGGTACCAGGCTAATGGAAATCGTTTTGATATTTTTAAAGGCTGAGAATACTATAGTTGAAAACTAAACATATATAAAAGGATTTGATATAAATAAGACAAGTAACAATCACTATTAAAAATTTTAGGTGTCGCTGGTCAACTAATTTTCCTAGTTTGTTTTTTGAGACCTAGATGATTATTCAGTTTATTGTAATTATTTAATGCTGAAATTTTATTCAAAAATTGAATTGACACAAATTTAAATAAATGCAAGTATATTTTTTTAAAACATAATTGTTGAAGTAAACTCGCTTCGCTATCTCTTCATTGGTTATCGTTAATTTGAGCTTTTGCCTCACATGTATTGCGTTAAAGCAATTCTGAGACAATGCATTTATTTAATGACCCACGACCATTTTTAATGATTTGAGATGTGAAAAATTTTAACAGCTGCTAGTTTCATATTTATTTAATCGTTTTAAAAGCAGCTTCGCTTGCAACCTGCTTGATGATTTAGTGATCATCAGAAAACAATGTCCTTATTATTTTCCATATTGTTATTAATAATGTGGTAGGCATTTCAAGCCTTATTCTAATTATTTTCTCAACTCATGAACAATTGTATTCCACTGTCTCCAATGAATCCATTAACTTTATTATTCCATTAAAAGACGAAGAGTTCCTTACATAAATGTTAAGTACTCTTTGCCTTGGTCCTTAAGTCGGACTTTTGGCTGGTCCCAATATGTATTTCTAACGAGTAGGTATTTAATGGATTCTTTCTATTGTGGGGTTTGTGTCCTCCATCTTTCTTGATCTCTTCATTTAAGTAACTTATTATAACATAATCTTTAAAAAGACGGGAAGTTGCTACAACATTACCTGTTTCCTGTATTCGTTTATAAATATTACTTTTAAAGTAGTTAATAGTACTCTGCAAACTAAATACGCTCAAACTGGTTCATACTCCTAGTGTTCCAGTTTTGAAATATAAACGACTAAGGAAATAGTTTTGTCAGTGTACGTGCTCGAAAAAGTAGAGAGAGAAGAGTTGTGCAAGATCGTTAAGTTAGGCAACAATAAATCTGGGAGTATTGTAAGATCCATCAGTGCATAAGTAAGCTGGTAATAGCGAAGGGGGTAAAATAGGGTAAAACGGTTAAACGTTATAGAACGCGCACAATATGACAAGTGAAAATAATTCAAGTGGAATTCTTACATTCTGCGACAGTAAATTAAATTATAACTCGATGTGCAACTATTTAGAGGTGCGGTGGCGCGGTGACAGGGGATTTCGTCTCTTACCGTTTTGTTGCGAATATGCGGCAAATCTTCCACCTTAATTACATTTCTGATAATGTCGAAAATTGTATTAGTTGTCTCATCTAAAACGAGCTTTTTCCAAATTCAAATTATCTGTCACAATTTCGGAGACAACTTAATTTAAACGCCCATGAATTTATTATAAATGTTTTGAACTATGCCCCCATCAGCCCCATCTTATTTTTTTATCTAATCACGTCCTAACCAGGTTTATAAAGCCATTTTTAATTATTTTGAGGAGTGACATTTAAATAAGTTTCAACACTTATACCATACGAAGTTTAATAGAGTCGGTAATTTTCTGGTTTTCTGATTATTTATATGAAAAAATCGAATTAAAAGATCACGAGCAATTTTTTTTTCAACTCTTTGTCATTATTTCTCTTGAATAATGTTTCGCAAAAAAATAGCTAAAATATCCATTTTTATTTAATATATAATTAATGTAAATCATTTTTCAAAGAATTAATTTAAAAATCATTTTTCAAAGTTTTAATTGGTTCTCAAACGATAAAGCATCAAATAGATCAACAAACGGGCCCCAAAATGGCAAATTCCTGCAAAAAACCGACACTTCACACCTGACTAACCTTTTTAACCCTTAAATAAAAACCCTCGAGGGAAAAGTTTTTTCTCTCACGTTTCGAAGATTTCCAGTATCTTTTCCAATAAAATTGGAGCGAAAGTGACTCGATCGTGACGTCGTAAGGGTGGTTTTGGGGGAAGTTGTTCACGTCCTTCCATTCAGTATCGGAAAGTGATCGGAATCGGGGTCGGAATTCCCCCGAAAACCAGACAGAAAAATCTCTCTCGATCCGTCTGCAAACTTGGAATTCTTTCAGAGATTTTTTCGGACTCATGAATGCGGAGTTTAACCCAGTTTTTTCGTGGGAAATGATGTTGCAGTTGCATCGATGATCGCTCTTGGATGGGATTTAAAGGTGTAATTGTTTCGCTTTTTTGTTATTTTAAAATGTACCTACATATACACATGATATTTTCATTAATGCTATTGAAATAATAGTAATTAAGCAATTATAAAAATCAAATCGTTTATGTTAAAAGTCGCCGACAAATGCTTAAATACTAATATTAATAGGAAATATTCAGTTGGAAAGTATTTACTTTTTACATGTCGCCGACAAATATGTATAGAATTGGAAGAATAATTAAGGTAGGAACAAATTAGGTACATAATTATTTTCACTAGAGAAAGGAAAAGAAAAATTATAGCGATTTTTTTACTTACCTCTTCATTGATTTTATTGCAATAGCACATAATGTATTGGTGGTGTCTGAATAGTTTTTGTGTTGAACTTCTGACAAACCAGATTTTGTCTCTACATTCACATGTAGGAAAGAAAGGGTAGGTAGAACTATGAAGAAGGAAGTTATAACTAAAGAAATTTGAAGATCTGTACATGCACTCTTAATGAACAATTGGAAAAGAATACGTTGTAGAGGATACAAAACACAAATTTTTATAATTTCTATTTATTTTTTGTGTGTGTTTCAGTTATTAGTTACATTTTATTTTTACCCTGATGCCGATCCTTCGTAGTCTAAATTATTGTTACCAAAACTTTGAGTTTTTGTGTTCTTTCATATTATACAGGGTGTAACTACATAAGTGTCAAACATTTAAGGGGGTAATTCCTCTAAAATACTCGAAAAAAAGATAGGATATTTCATATAAAGAAACTTCATTGGAACATCCCTTGTTAAGATACAGCCCCTTAAATGGGGTATATAAAATTTGTTTAACAATTTTTTTCACAAGCACTAAATAAGTTACAATATTGAAATTAACCTGTCATTTTCTACTACCAAAAAGACACTTAGCCAGTAATTTATTTGGTTAACCCCATGGTTGTAAGAGGTGGAAAACGCAACCCCTAAAATTTCGTTCCAACGTAACTTTTTGTCTTATTTGTTTACCATTTAAAATTTTATTTGCGATAGCGTTTCATTCTTAACAAAAAATGTCTCTTGAATTTTTTGCCCAAAATAAACCAGTTCGCAGCAAACAATTATTTTACAAACAACTACAGAGATACATCGTCATAAATGCGAACTGGATTTATTGTTATTTTGTAGTTACTACCTGCATTAAATGATTAAAAAGGGGAATAATCAAAACTAATTTATTAATAACAAAACATACAACATGTAGAAATCATAGTAAATGTTCAATATGTCTACCTTCAGACATTACGCATGCGTCTAGACGTCGGCGCATTGAGACACGTATTCGCTCAAATAATACATCGCGAACAGGAGTACAATAAACCAAATGCTGCAAATGGCCCCAAGTAGAGAAATCGAGAGGATTGAGATCCGGGGATCGAGCGGGCCAATTCTGTGGTCCTCCTCGACCTATCCACTGATTTGCATATGTTTCACTTAAATGCTGACGTGCTACTTGACTAAAATGGGCGGGAGCCCCATCATGCATAAAAAACATCCCTTCTGACGCCCAAAGGAACTGCCTCAAACAGTACGAGATGCACTTCTCTTAAAAATTGAACGTGTGCCTCACCATTTAATCGAGGAGGTAGAAATTGAGGCCCAATTAAATAATTACCAATAACTCCGGCCCACACGTTAAGAGAAAAGTGTTCTTGATAGTGAGTTTCGACAATAGGGTGAGGGTTTTCATCAGCCCATATGTGATAATTATGAAAATTAATAATCTTGTCCTGAGAAAAACTACATTCGTCTGTGAATTCGATCGTCTTCAGAAAGTCACGATTTCTTCTAATCATTTCCAGCATCCAATTGCAAAATTCAAGACGGTTCGGAAAGTCTCGCGGTAACAGTGCCTGTACTCGTTGCCGAAATACCATCATATGATCAACATTTAGCTGGAAAGCAATCTTTCTAGTACTGGTATTAGGTTGTTCTTCAATAAAATTAAGTAGAATGCTTCCTCAAGCTGTGGTGTTCTTACTTCTCGATGGCGACCACAATCGTGCGTTCTTTTGTTGAATGAACCATATTCTCGTAATCGTTGATGAAGTCGGGCAAATATTCTATGTGAAGGATGCTGCCGTTGAGGATACATTTCAGCATATCTTCTAGAAGCTTCTAACTCATTCCCCTGCGACAGACCGTAAACGTAATGCATATCAGCCATTTCCTCATTTGTGTATGCCATTTTAATAACAAGTAAATTATTAAAGTAACAAATTACGAATAGAACAACAATAAACAATTAGTATTACTTCAATTTCAAAAATTTACAAACTGATTGATTTCAATGTAATTGTCAGTATCGCTAATAGCGGCCTACTAAATAAAATAGTTTCGTATTTTCGTTTTATGGCGATATCTATTTTGTTCGTAAAATAATTTTTTGCTGCGAACTGGTTTATTTTGGGCAAAAAATTCAAGAGACATTTTTTATTTAGAATAAAGCAGGCTATCGGAAATAAATATTTAAATGGTAAACAAATAATAAGATAAAAAGTTACGTTGGAACGAAATTTTAGGGGTTGCGTTTTCCACCCCTTACAACCATGGGGTAAACCAAATAAATTACTGGCTAAGTGTCTTTTTGGTAGTAGAAAATGTCGGGTTAATTTCAATATTGTAATTTGTTTAGTGCTTGTGAAAAAAATTGTTAAACAAATTTTATGTACCCCCCTTTAAGGGGTATCTTAACAAGGGATGATCCAATGAAGTTTCTTTATATGAAAGGTCTTATCATTTTTTCGATGAGGAATCACCCCCTTAAATGTTTTACACTTATTTAGTTACACCCTGTATTCTTATAATGCCAATATCTACTACCCTACCTCGTAATTTTAAAACCAACGTTATTTTTATATTGCCTGCTAAATAACATTTACATTACTTTTTTACTTTCCTATCTGTATACAGATATAAGGAAAGTATAGGAATCATGATTTTTTTCGACCTCGAGTTTTCGACGGATTTTTACGTTTTGAGGTCCCCTGAATGCGTTTTGACTATTTTCGCGATGATGTCTGTCTGTGTGTGCGTGCGTGCGTGCGTGCGTGCATGCGTGCGTGCATGCGTGTGTGTGTGTGTGTGTGTGTGTGTGTGTGTGTGTGTGTGTGTGTGTGTGTGTGTGTGTGTGTGTGTGTGTGTGTGTGTGTGTGTGTGTGTGTGTGTGTGTGTGTGTGTGTGTGTGTGTGTGTGTGTGTGTGTGTGTGTGTGGTGTGTGTGTGTGTGTGTGTGTGTGTGTGTGTGTGTGTGTGTGTGTGTGTGTGTGTGTGTGTGTGTGTGTGTGTGTGTGTGTGTGTGTGTGTGTGTGTGTGTGTGTGCGTGTGTGTGTGTGTGTGTGTGTGTGTGTGTGTGTGTGTGTGTGTGTGTCTGTAGGTCGCATAACTCATGAACCCGATACACAGTAAAACACCAAATTTAAAACTTAAGCTTAATTCCAGCGTCTTATGAACTGATTAGATTTTGGGCAGAGTCGGAACATCTGGGGGGGTACTTTATGGGTGGTCATTTTTATAGTTTATGGAATATATCTGTTATTTACGTTTGGAGAAGAAAATTCTTCAAATAAAAGTTATTTCTAATTATCTAATAATTATCTATAATTTTTGTTCCATACAAAATTTTCCTAAAATGGTCCGTATTCGAGAAATTTGACAAAATGTAAAAAAAAATATTTTTTTATAAAAATTGTTCAAATAAAAGTTGTTTGTAATATAATTCTCTATAATTTTTATTCTATACATAATTTCTCTAAAATGGACCATATTCGAGATATTTGAGAAAATGTGTAAATTTCGAATTTTGAAGAAAACTCAAAAACGGATAAAGAAAAAAACATTAAATTTTAAACTTAAGGTTTTTTCGGCCTGACGTGAAATGATTAGATTTTGGACAAAGTCGGAACATCTAGGGGGGTACTTTATGAGGGGCCGTTTTTATATTTTATGGAATATATCTGTTATTTATGTTTGAAGAAGAAAATTGTTGAAATAAAAGTTACTTCTAATATTATTATCTATAATTTTTGTTTTATGTCAAAATTTCCTGAAATGGTCCGTATTCGAGAAATTTGACAAAATGTGCAAAATTCTGATTTTTATGAAAATTGTTGAACTTAAAGTTGTTTGCGATATCGATCTCTATAATTTTTGTTTATACATGATTTTTCTAAAATGGACCGTAATGGAAAAGTGCTAAATTTAAATTTTTCAGTATTTTCGTTTTCAATGAATATCTATAGAAAAATGTTCCGAGTTAGATGTATGTGGACAATGTATATATTTAGTTTATCCTCTAAACATTTATAGAGATGCTGCAATAGGTTGTACAAAATAACCGGAAAAAGCCTATAATAACTAGATAGGAAAGTCATGTGTTGGACACATCAGATTTTTTAAATAGTTAATTGAGCACAATATTAGATATTAAGTTGCTTTTTATGAATTTATATGCATAGTTGGTCTAAAGATGCGATATAATATAGAGACGAGATGAAGATACTAGAATAGCATTCGTTTGTTCAGTTCTTAATTCATCTCTCAATGACCACGAAACCAAACACCGTAGATTATCCTTGATCGCCGGATATGACGTGTAAAACAATTTACTAATCATCAATCATATATTTATGAATATAAGTGAATAATTCGTTTATTGGATCAATTGATTCTTGTTCCACAACCATTGTATTTCGTTCTCTTTCTATTAAATGTAATTATTGTTTAGTGTGTGAGTGCGATGGCGTGCTTGTAGACATGCTAACGGGGTATATCTACGTATTTTATATTTTATTTTTGGGAATATTACCAAACAAAATAAACTGCCCAATGTTAAAGTAATTGAAAGTAGAAGAACGTTTTCTACACTTAACTGAAAACGTATAACTCTTCTGTATTTTGGTTTTGAGTTATTTTGAAGTTTTCTTTAACATTTACTTATCTCTGATAATGGAGGGTAGTTATTTTTCCTAGCATGTATAAGTGATACAAATATAAACGTTCCTTATATGAACAACTACCAGACTTAATTTACCCAAAATTAAATAAAATCAAAAAATCTATTCACGTCATGGAAATCCGTAGCCAATGGGATTAAAAATAAACAACATAAACGAAGAAGGGAATCCAACATTTACTTTCCTTGAGCTAGAACGCTTCACCTTTCTTCGTGGTCACGCGGGTATTATCCCACAAAATGGTGACAAAAGTCACTATATGGTTGGCCCTTTACGTGACCCATTATATGTTTTCATTTAATCGCAAGTTTCATGCTCTTGGCCATACCGATAAAGATCAACAATCAGAAACACCTGTGTCTCATTTGTATAAATGTATTTCAATAATACCTTTTTCTCATTGTGATAATCTTCCATACTTCCAGATTGGTCGATAAATGTCATTTCGGTTGGCTCTAATTGTCTTATATGCCATATTTTGTACCGGTTTAAAAAATTATAGTTTAATTTATATTGTGGATTTTCAACAATTGATTGCTCAACTTTTTCAATTTGATTTATACCTATTATTTTTATTTATTTCAGCAACTTACATTCTGCTGTTATATGAAATTAGATTGTTATATCTTTGTGTTTTCTATAGTTTCTTGTATTTATGACTAGATATTATTAATTAGATAATTTGGGATATCTTCTTATGCTCTATTTTCTTACAGCAGATAATCAAAAAGTAAAACGTTTTCTTGTCAAGTAGATACCTTGTGGCCCGCCTATGGATTTTATTTTGTGCGTGTACTCGAACAGAGAGTCAAAGTGTAGCAGGAAGCAGGGCATCTAAAGGGTAACATCAATATTGGTCATATCCTCATCGTTCAATATTCATTCTGGTTTATTAATTTTTATTTATGGCTCTGGCTCTACTCTTAATTGTTTTGTTGATGGACTGAGAATTACGATGGAAAGCAATGGTGTTTTCTTTTTTAATGCGACGTAGAAGAGTTTTCTTTAGGAAAATTTAATTGAACGATATGATAGGTACGACGCGGAATGAAAACAACAAAATGATTTATATTGATTTAAAAAAATGCTCGGAAAATGCATGATATAGTGGTTTTATTTTAGAACAAATAAAAAAAATTGACATAACACCTGGCGGCGTCTAGCCATATCTCGAAAACTGTTTATCTGGCCAATTTCGCATTTTTTTCTTTAAAACAAAATACATAAAAATGATTTTACCTTTGTTAATTTTTCGCTATGTCACGTGATATACCACATAATTGTGTTTTCAAAAAAAAAAATCTATATCATTTTAAACAATATTTTGAAGTGTGATGTATTTCATTATTTTTCTGTGTTGGTTATACGGGTTGTAACGCAAAAACAACATGTAAATATGTTTAGTTTTAAAGCAAATTCCTATAGGTAAGTAAACGCGATTATATGTGGTTTAGAGACCAGAAGTAAAAGTCATTTTTTGAGTACTTTAGAACAACTCCGTTTCTTAAGAAGTCTTTACAACCCCTAGGCACAGTTGATGAACGGTTTTCAATATTAAAATTAATGCCAGAAAGTATATTTTTCTCGAAAGCTTTGTTTAAAGTCCACCGCGCTTATACGGCAAATTTTTATGGGCGAACGCCAACCTTAAGTGGGATATTTATTATATACAGGGCATCCCTTAAATCATGGAGCAAACGAAATGAAGCAAGTCATTTCCTATAAAAAAAAACTATTTATAAATAAAAATACACGACCGGGGACGCTCTTAAACGGAAAGTAAATAAGTTTGAAAATACAAGGTTATAAGCGCCATACTTTGATCTGGGCTTTTAAGTGAAGATACACGGAAAAAAATGTGACTAGAAAATTTTACTACAATGTTGTAGTAGTAGACTTGTAGAAAAATACTTAACAATTTGTAGAAAATTTTACTACAATTTATAGTTAAAAACTATTCATTATTGTAGCAATTGAATTGTCGAATAAAATGCTACAACAATAGGAAAGAAGTCCACAATGTTTAGTATATTTTACTATTGTTTGTAGAAGTAGAAATTTATTACAATTATCGTAATTACTACTACTAACTTCTGTAAAAATTTGTACAAATATTAATAATTATCTCTACAAAAAATAGTAATTTTCTCTACAAAAAATAGTAATACTTTACATCCCTTCTTATAATAAACATTCAATTTTGTTAAAAAATATTCTACAATATTGTAGAAATTCTTAGTCATGTGAACAAAACAAAATTCTGCTATTGGCCAACGTTTTCTGACGTCGATCATAAACGGCCAGACAGCAGTAGCCGTTCGCCATGTTCACATAACAAAGCATGGTACATATACGAGTACCTATAACACATTATTATATTATAAGCACTGATGCGTTTGAGAAAATTTTAATAATAAATTCTATTGGTGGTAAGTACATTTAATATTGTTTCTGAATAATTTACCTTTAGATAACTAATTTAAATAACCTTAGTAGATTATTTTAAAAAAATAGTTGTGGCCAACGATCGAATTTTGTGCCAAATTCAATGATATTTTTTTGTCTTAATTGTGACATACCTACTTTTTCATTTTTGTTAGTTATCTGACTTAGTCATTTAATATCCAAATCAGTGTAAAGGTGATAAATATCCCCGTTTTAAGGGTATGAACAGTTCAATTGGTATTAATTTTTATTTCATATTTTTCAGGTTCAGAAAAGCCAACTGAGACTGAGGGCGCTATTATTACTGTTATTTATTATATAATGTAATTAAGAATTTGTATCTTTTATATTAAAACAATAAATTGAATATTTTATTAAGGAACATTTTTTTCTAGGTTATAATTATAATAATTATGGAATACTACTACAAATTTTATTAAAAATTACTACAATTTGTATGAATTTTTACTATTTATTGTGTAAAATTTTCGTATTTATTTTCATAAAACGCAATAAATTTTTAATATAAATTCATACAATGAATAGCAAAAATTATAACAATTTGTAGAACAATTCTTATGATGCATTTGGATATTTTTACTAAATATTGTAGATAATAACTCTACAATACATTCTCCACAAATATTTGGAAATTTTTACTACAAATTGTCCCTGTCGCTATATGTACTATTTATTGTAGAGAAAAAATCTACAATTGTAGAAATTTGTTCTACAATTTTTTTTCCGTGTAGTGTGACTATTCCCACTTTATATATATTAGATTAAAGATTATACTCGAGCTGTCTACAGTTCTCACCTGATGAGTCCCAAATAAGGCGAAATCGGTCGTTAAATGTCCTTTAAATGACAAATAAACGCGTTTCTTGTATAGAAAAAGTCGGTTGCGAACACGTTTTATAGCACTGTTATATCCAGTGTCCTATTGAACGTATAGCCCTGCATGTAGTGTTTTGCGTTATAAGGCGGTGGGACATTATCCTGACTAAAAATTGGGACTGAATGTATGGTGGCAATCACCTTATATTGTCGTATTTATATTCTTATCCAATAGTTGACAGTTTAAAAGATATTTGCAATTTTCGAGAGAAACAAAAACCTACTTTAACTTTTGTAACTTTTGCGACCTGTCTCATGTTGTTGCAATATAATCTTAGAGATTGATAAAATATCAATCTACGAAAATTGACAATTTTTTAAATTGTTATTATTTTTTTTTTATTATTTTTCATTGGCTTATTTTCAAAATCAAGTAAAATTTTAAGCACAAAAATATTTTCCTGTCATTCTATTTCATAAAAATAATGTTAACGAATTTTAGTAAGACGCATTTTAATTGGAAGGGTACAACAAATTTAAGTCAATACTATTCATTTTTTCATCGACGTATTAAGCAGCAAGAGGTTACTCAAGGCACGGCATTGGGACCTCTTTTATTATGTTTACATAAATAGTGAGGTAGCAGATACCATGATATGTACTTAAGAGAAGAAAGTTACTGAGAAATAGAGGAAACATGAAAGTTGTAGACAAGGCCAAAAAAATACCAAAGCAGTAGAACAAGCCCTATGAAAAGAATAATCAAGTTTGAGAAGAAAGAGAAGCAGAGATTGGGTAATTAACTAAAAAATATAAACGGGTCAAAATCTAAAGAAAGAACAATAAAGATATAAAACAGAAAACTGAAGCGAAACAAGAAATCTGAAAAGTTCGAAGAAACAAAATCTGGAAATCCTGCTGGTTGTAGAGGAACAAATTTAAGAGCGTTATTATACCTGTGATGAGTTTACAGGCTATTTAAAAAATGATAGATCTCCAATCAAAATCTCCATATTATGTTGATTATAAAAAAAGAAGAGTAATCTCTCCTTCGTATCTAATTGCAACCACAACTATTTCAAAAATGAAATCTACCGACTCGCGGCCCGTTCGGTTTACAAGTCGAATTCCTTTGTGAGAAGTATTTTTAGCCTATAAACATAAATGACATCTGTTCTCGTCTAGATTCTCCAATAAAGATAGTCGATATTAATGAAGAAGCTTAATGAACGTCATATATAATAAATTTCGCTGGTTAAAAAACCGTCAGCGGCTTGAAAAATAATTTAATAGCTTCTTAAACATGTGTTTAAGGGGGTTATATTTGAGATATTGGAAACACATGTTTTTCGTGCATGTTGATGCGTTGAAACGGGATCGGTTTTCGAGAAACCGATTCATATTATTCGAAAACGACTTTATTGGATGATTTAATTCTGATAAATTGTAGAGGCTGCAGTCAATTAAATCGAAGTCACCGAAATAGATTTTTAATATCAATAAAAAATATTTTTAAGGTGACACCTAAAATCATAAAAAACTCACTTAGCACTTAATGTGCATATAACCTTAGAATCTCAAGTGTACGAAGGCCGTCATTCAAGCTTTTATAAATGATCAGTATATGGACTATTATTGAGTTGTGACATTTTCTAAAAAAAAAAAATACATTTGTTATTGTTAAAATGTTGACAACTCAGAAATTGACCCGTTGGTGTTTTCATTGGATATTTTTTAACATTTTACTAATGTTCTGACTGAACAACATTAAACCAAATTGCTTCGTGATAATGAATCACCATTATATTTAGTTTGCTGAATTGCGACATAGTCGTGCTTCCGTTAGTGATGATTTTTATAAATGTCGACCAAAATCAGTTGTTCTGAAGATAATCGGCATGTGACTAACATCCAATTTACATGAACATTTATGTGTGAAAAAGATCTGTAAGGCAATGCTAAAAAAGGGCTGAGCAACTGCAAAATCCGAATCATAAAAGTGGCATAACTTGGATATATTCGTACAAGCCGGCAACTAAGCATCATTCAACTGGTTAGGTGTTCCTAGATGAACCGAATCCAATAAATATTATTCGTTCACGAAGCACTTCCAAGAAAATTATTGCTTGTTTGTTTGGTTATACTGGACATGCCGGATCAAAGGAAGAGTTAATGCTGAATGGTATACAACAATTTGTTTTTCAGAAGTTATCAATGAAAAAAAAAACGAATTCTTCATAATGACAACATGTCTAACAATTAGCTGTTTGAAGAGGAAAATATTGAATTAATGTCTCATTGATTTAGCACCTAAAGACTTCTTTATGTTCCTGAATGTCTAACAAAAAAATGCGTGGATGATTTTCATCATCTCATGAAGCAGTTTGAAGCCTTCAAAAACTATGTTTTAGAGATAGATACAACTTTTACACTATATCCTCAGGGGGAGTGCACGGGCCTAATGACGCCAAGTAATGTGGGTCAACGTATCCTTACATATAAAGATTTATCTCAAATAATTATCTATTTATCCAGATATACATATTTGTTTAGAAAATGAGAAAAAATGGTAGTTTTTATAAAACAACTATAGGACGTTTTGGTCCGTTTTGTCTCATTTTACATATGTTACAATTATACAGGTGTGCTTTCTTTTATATAACTTTTCCCCTTTTTATGCTAACAGTTTTTTATCTCCGAGCCAGCATCGGAAGAATGAAGTACCTTTCACCATAATAGATTATATTCCAACAGTAAAATACCTTCGATATAAAGAAAATGTAGCCATCAATGTTGGCGATGAAGAACCCTTGTTAACCATTCTTACCGTTTCTTACTATTAACATTCTCTAAAAGAATGCTTTAAACATCCATTAAATCAATTCAATTTATTGCCTTTGCTCTGGTGCAACTGCAATCTTTTTCATGTCCAAGTCGACGTCTAGAATTTTCATAACAGTTAAATTAACTTTATATTCAATGCCTAAATTGGACGCCCGGATTTCAGATCATCCTGTATAGAGTTCCTCAAATTTTACCTGAATATATGAGATTTTTCATCTCTGTACCCCATGGGCGAAGTTAAGGGGGGGCTTGGGGGAGCTAAGCCCCCCCAAAAACCAAATTAGCCCCCCCAAAAATAATTCGAACATTTATCGCACACTAACCCACGCATTTCAGAACAGAAATTAAAAAACAAAAATTATCTGTTCTTAGTGACAAAAAACTAAATTTTTGAGCTTGGCACTTATTTTCCCAGTCATAAATATTTTACATTTACTAAACTAGAACATAAAGTTATAAAAATAGCAGTCTGGTTTATTTCAGATAGCTGAAAGTGAGTCTGGCTGAAAATTTTCGAATTAAAAAAATTGACTGATATTTTTCCAGGCTTGAAATTTTTCATATAAATTAATACAATCATAAACTGTAAATTATAATAAGTCTGGATGATTTACGAAATTGGCAAATGAGTCTGGCAACATCTTCAAAATCGGAAAAATATGATATTTTTGCTTTTATTTTCCCAAGTTTGAAAATTTGTCACATGATAGATTATATTATAATTTTACACCTCTATTTTATAGCCGATCAAATGCAGTTATTTTAAAACGCTTCCATGACAACCAGAGGACATTTTTCTCTTGGTGGGTACCATGAAAGAAATTATACTGAGATTTTTTTGATATTTGAGAAGTTCTTTCATACATATAATATGACGCAACGCAATAAATAAGTTATTACCAATAAATTTTTGCTCACTCACGAATAATTTAAGAAAATTCGTTAAGTTCGAAAAAATTTCCGAAAATAATTTAGGCACTAGTGGTATTCTAAGTGAAAATACACGTCTGGCTGTTATTTATAATTACGAAGGCCTGCCAGGCTCATAAGTAGGGTCTGACCGAAGGTTCGATTACGGTTTCGGCCAACTTCGGCCTAAAATAAGAGTTTCGACTACAGTTTCGGTTTCGGCGGAAAATTGGCCGAAACGGCAACCGAAAGCGAAACTATTTTCGAAAGTTTTCGCATCATACTTGGTGCGACTGTGTCGGGTGCCATTTCTGCACAGTGCACACAAACTTCTCTGCTGTGTTCGAAGTGAACAGTCTTCAGTGCTCCTGGCCTAATTTATTCGGATCAAAGGAGTAATTTTTTAGGTAGAAACGTGGAAAAATATTATTTCTAGCCTACAACGTTAGGCTGTATACGTAATATTAATTTAATTATAAGTAACAAACATATTTAATCAGCTGAATTCATTTGTTTTTTTTTAAATATACATTAGGTACCTATATATAATTCGCTTTATAATATTTTTTTTTGTTAAAAAATCTACTACAGATGCAGGAATGATTACTACTTTGTAATTCACTTGCTTTTTTTTATTTCAGAAAGTAATAAAAAAACCATGTCAATAAATTTATTTATGGCTTCTTTCTTTTGATTACATAAATAAATGGGTAATAGGTAAATGTAGCTAAAATTTATAATATGAGTTAATTAGTCTAAAACAAGGATTACAATAAGATATTGCAAATTTCAATAAGAAATTGTCTTAAAAGAAAGTTCCTGTTTCTGTTTCGGCCGAAACTAAGAAAGGAGCCAAAATTCAGTTTCTGTTTCGGTTATAAATCCCTGTTTCGGTCGGACCTGACAAGCCAGGTAGTTAAATGAGGAGGGAAAAACCTAAAAGTGGCGGTGGAGCTGAGGACAGCGCATCTGCCTTCCACGCAAATAGCCCGGGTTTAAATCTGAGCTAGGGGTTATTTTTTTATGTTTATTTTATTTTATAAATTAATAAAATTCATAAATTATTTTAAAATTAGTTATTTTGTCTTAACTTAAAATAATTTTTTACATTTATAGACTTTCGTTAGTGAGTCGTAGAAAAAATATAGTGTACAACTCAAGTGGATTATCCATATTTACTCTTATTGCACAAACTACTATTTCATGACTGCGAAAATGAAGGATATTTTTCAGTTTTTTCACCTGATAGGTATAAATATATATTATACATAATATATTTATTCATACTCATAGATTAGTCAGAATTTTTTTACCTAACTTCAATATACCTCTTACTACTAGAACTATTAGGTACATATTATATTAGATGACTAGGTCCAGGGCTTTAGCCCCCCCAGATCTGATGACATAACTTCGCCCATGGTACCCAGCAGACATTCGTTAATGTATAACTTTTGGTTCATTGCTTTTTTCAATGTAAATGAAATGTAATGAGTGCGAATCAAGTGTAATATTATTTCCATTAAACAAATTCTTATAGAAACTCCAAAATCCACAAAATCGTATTCAAATTTGATAAAGAGGCCCTTGCATTATATATATACATATTTTTAGAATTAATCTATACCTAATGTTAAACATTAAACTCGTTATCAATCGTTACAACTGTTTGACATTAAACTAATTAACTAGCTGTCAATTTTATACGAATGCTTATCATCGTTAAGTGCGAACAACACGGAACAACATTTTACGTTTTGTACGTGATACCTTCCAAAGAATCTCCTATAAAGATATCAGAACATTTTTCAGTCGCTAACAACAAAAGATTTATCTTAGTAGTTAAACCTTTTTTTATACCCTTCTACACACGTGCACGAACTACTGCAAAAATAGCGGATTAAATGCGCCGATTGAAAAAATTGTTAATGGTATCTCCAATCTCTGCTAATACCTGTAATTTTAGAGACGACTCAGGACAGAGGCGTTTCAAAAAATATTTAGGAATTATGTTTGTGATTTATGAAATATTAGGACAGACCAAAAGTTACTGTATAAACACATTAAAGAGAAATTTTAAATATTAGGTATATTTTATTTAAAATTTGTGCTTTTAATTATTTCCTCCAATTCGGAATGCGTATTTATACATTTAATTATTTATTTGATTGTTCCTTCCCCTCTATAATACGCCCTCTTAACTAGAGTTAGATATACAATATCTATCATGTCTGGTTCTTTAAAAATAATATCATTGCCTGTATATTAATTAATCTACCAATAGCATTGTCATGGCTGTGTAGATAATGTTAACATCTTTATACCGAAGCCATTGACTAATTTCCTTCTACTTCCTTAGTGACGACCATGTCGTCACTTTCATCTAGATTCTAAAGGAATCCGAAGTGTGCTATGGATTTTTTCCTTCACAATTGCCGTGAAACGCAGGTGCATGTGCCACACATGAAGAGCAAAAAACTGGCAAGAAATCAGCGTAGAAAACACAAGAGATTCTCGGTATTAATTGAAAATAATTAAAAAATAATTAATAATTAAACGACAGCGATGCCGTCGAACGTTTATGTTGTAAAACCATCGCTAGACAGACGGTGTGCCAGAAGAAGTTCCCAAATCGAAGCAATAAAATATAAAAATTATAATATACGAAAAAAAAGTGTTTCAATTATTTTTCCTCTTTGTTTTTTCTTCCGTTCTTTCTCTTTATTTCCAGTCTCCCTTTCTGGCTTTGTTAATTTATTTTTTTATTTATATCATATTAGGTATCAATACAGTTGGAGCTTGTCTATTTTGGTAATTCTGACTGCATCAGACTGCAAAAAGTGGCACGTCATATTTTTGACTGACTATTTGTAATTGCATACAGGGGAGGGGATGAACAACATGAACTATGTCCTGATAGTAGGAGCGGTCATGTGACCTGTGACAGTCATAATATAGTTATCGATAGATTTATTCTTTTTTGCTGGCAATGAAATATAGGCTTGCAGATGAAATATAGGCCTGCAGACGTTAAAAACAATTAAAAAATCCCTTTGCAAGAATTTTTTATTTTCTATCGTCCCATTTTGCTTCTTCTAGTGTAGGGATTCCCGCCTCGTGACTGGATATTTACCTTCTTCAATAAAATTCGGGATATAGCTTAAATGCGCTTTTTCTGAATCTAAGATAACATTGCAAGTATTTTTTTTGTGTCAACGGAAGGGTTGATAACAAAAAAAATTGTAACCTTAAAATAGATGTAAAATCGAAACCAGTAGTTGAGAAGTCGTTTACCCTTTCGCCGAAACAAAAAAAAGCAATATCTAAGATTCATAAAAATCTCGTTTGAGTTATATCCCGAATTTCGTTGAAAAAGTCACGTTGCCAGAATTACTACACCGAAAGTAACAAAACCAGATGACAGAAAATGCTTGCAAATGTTTTAATTGTTATTGAGGTCTGCAAGCATATATTTCATGAAAGATAAATTATCCGTATCTCAAATGTGGTCAGTTTATTCAAGTAAAGAATAGAACCTCAAAATCAACCACAACAATTTTATTATAAAAAATACAGGAGCGACTAGACTTATATATTTCATTGCCAGCAGTAAAAAGAAAAAATCGTCGATAAGCAACTTTACTTGGAATTTCCCAGGTCACATAACCACTCCCACTACCGGCACATTGTACATGTTGTTTCTCTCCCCTGTACTCAACTACAAATAGCAAGCAAAAAAATACGATTTGTTACTTTTTGCAGTCAGATGAGGGACTATAAATTCAGTGCCCGGTAGGCATTTTTATTTCTATTTCCTTTATCAAATTTTTTCACGACTTGGAAATATCCAGATTTGGTAAAAAAAAACAATTCTAAAACAAAACGAAAACAGTGGTGAGGCACACAAGTTTAGTAGAAAATTAAGAAAAATCAGATTTAATAACCTAGTAGAATTGTATGATAATGTAATTATTTTGAGGTTGATTTTGGAAGGAAAAGTAGTACATCAGTGTAGAAAAAACAAAAAAAAAATGTTTATTTAGTTTATAAAATTTTGTTAATTTATATTTTACTGGCATACGAATTATATTGCAAACTACTTTTCGTATATACTATACAGTATGTCGCTAATGTATGGAATAAATTCATTATAATGGAAGGAGCTGGTTTTTCGAAAAATACTCGGACAGGTCAATTTTGTTTACTTAAAGCGCAATTTTTTAAATAAAATTCAATTTTCCCCCACTTCCCATTTTTGGGCAGTGACGTCATTGACAATTTTTTTAAATAGCAACCCCAATTTTTTTTTCTTGATTTTGATAGATCTTGCAATTTCCTACTTGGAAACGTAATATTTTGAAATATCTGACATAACAATTTTTTTTGAAAAAAAGTCATTTCAAGATCAGATACATAAATTTTATGTTATTTTGAAACACAATAAATTAATAAAAGATAATTATTTGTAATTAAGTGCTTAATTAAAAAAATAATAATAATAATAATAATAAAACGAATTTAATGACAATTTCACAAATTCTTTTTATTATTATTTTTTTGTTAGATTAAGCATTTAATTACAAATAATTATCTGTTATTAATTTATTGTGTTTCAAAATAACATAAAATTTATGTATCTGATCTTGAAATGACTTTTTTTCAAAAAAAAATTGTTATGTCAGATATTTCAAATATCATGTTTCCGAGTAGGAAATTGCAAGATCTATCAAAATCAAGAAAAAAAAATTGGGGTTGCTATTTAAAAAAAATTGTCAATGACGTCACTGCCCAAAAATGGGAAGTGGGGGAAAATTGAATTTTATTTAAAAAATTGCGCTTTAAGTAAACAAAATTGACCTGTCCGAGCATTTTTTCGAAAAACCAGCTACTTCCATTATAATGAATTTATTTCCATACATTAGCGACATACTGTATACGCAAGATAATTAGAATAAATAATAATCGTTAAAACTCATTTAAAAGCCGTGTTTTCATTTTCAGGACGTTTGTTAACATTAACTTAGTTTATTGACTAATTCGTTATACTTGAATGGATCGTAATATTTCAACATCGGCTACTGAATGAGGCACTTCGTAATTCCACTTTTTTTATTGCTTCAAATAGAACTTTTTTTATTCCTCTTCTTCTTCTGAAAAAATAAAAATCAAATTTTTGAGGAAAAGATTTTGTAATTTTTGAGTAAAAATTATTAAAATGTTTTACTTGATAATAAGAACCAAATTATCTTAACTGTTAAAAAAACATCTAACCGCTAATTAACAAATAATATCGAAAAAACTAATTAAAATAATAGTAATTTGATAATGAAACTACAAATTATATATCCATTTGCCCAGTTTCTATTAGATAGTCAAAGATTCATTAAATTCGTAATTTAAAGTTTTTATAAAAAATAATTCCTGCGTCCATTAACGATGTTGGCAATTTAAGCAACACTTTTATGCGGAATTTGATACAAATATATCTTCGGATCAAACATTTCAAGCAAAATATCCGGTTTTCTTGAGTTTTTAAACAAATAAACAATTGAAATCATGAGTCTGCATGTGCGGTAAATCTATTTTTTCTACAATTACTATCCAAAGTAGGCTTTTGCGCTTTGAAATACAACCCCAAAGTTGACGTTTCAAATTATTTGTACGTAGTTTGATGTTTTTTGTTTTATTATTTAAGTTAACATTGACTTTTTTCATAATTAAGGTAGATATAGGCAACACATTATACTCTACTCACGACAAATTTGCAGTTTTTATATCTATTTCTAAAAACAATGTGATCGTAGAAAAAATCGTGTGTGCATTTTAAGCGAAAAGTTTATGGCCAACATTCTGTCTCACGCGGCAAACTATCCACTTTTCGCTCTTAATACACAAATATAGCTACTATGGACAATACGAAATAATATTATCAAACACAGTCCATTTATTCTTATTACTCAAGAAATATTGCGAGAAAACATGAAAAACTTGTCATGTTTTATTTTTAAAATAATTATTAATTACATGTCAATATACATATGCAATACAGTGTGAATTGAAGGAGAATATCAGGTTACATTTCTTAATATGGTTTTATAGGTTTTCTTGTTAGAATGATTTATCTTCAATTGGTTGGTTTTGTAAAAACCATCAATAAAGCTGTTTCGTAACTTGAGAAATTATATAAATTTGTTTTCTAGTTCTCACAACCATTTTTTAAATGTTTTGAGATAGGAGTACGAAGGCATATAAAGCTTAATTAAAATGTTCACCTGTGTACATCGAACTATTTAAGGTCTTCCAGCCAGTATTATGTAGTTTTTTCTCAATGTTCTTACTTGACATTTGTCGATAAAACATCAAGGGCATAATATATTTGAACTTGGTATTAAATAAAATCAAAGTGGGATATAAAGATCATTGGCGCCCAAACAAGGGCGTGATTAACATTAAATATACCGTAACACCATTAAAATCATTAATATACGACTCAATAGAAATTGTGATTAAAATCTTTAAGAGTTCGCACCTCATTAAATTATAGGTAGGTAAGTGTTGTGCCGGTTTCGAAATATTTAAAAGTACTTTGCACGTTACTTGGGAAATCTTTGGAAAATCAAAAGATGTCAATCTGGATATACCGCTGGATGTGTATGGTTTGAACGCATGCCTGATTAGATTTATTTAGGTTTTAATCCCTTAGATCCAAAATTATAGATGAAATGATACACAAAAGATCAAACTTTAACGCAATAAAAAAATTATATATAATAAAGGCGATTGGTCCATTGATTCGATAAATAGCTAAATTAAATAATTTATACAAATGAACAGACAAAATTGTTAGGATAATTTCCGACCCACGGTTACAAAAACAAATTTAAATGAATCGAAACACAAATTGGGCTATTTGGTTGTAAACACTAGAGTGAAGAAATGATAAATATTACACAGTGTTGATGTACGAAATAGAACAAAAATGCATCATTAAGAATTTGAGGCAAACATAGAAATAAATATGGAATATAATCCACAAAAAAGAGAATATTAAAAAAACTTTAAAAAATTCAGAAATAATTCCGGGAAATTTGTAATTGTAATAATAATAAACTTAAAACCAAAACGTACTGGCACAACTGGTATTCAGTACGGATTCGATGGCGAAGAATAAAAAATCGCTACCAGATGGAACTCCTGTCGCGTACCCCATACCAAGTACGCCGTTTAAACCAAACATATTACCTCAATTCGAATAAACAAGGTGTTTGAAATAGCCGTATAATAATTGTTATTTTCAAAACAACTTCAATGCACGATACAAATAAAAAAGAAGATCGAAATGACGACTCTCGAGGTCTGTCGCGAGCGCTTTGAAGGAACTTCGAAAGAAAAAGTAGGTTCCTATTGTTTTTTTTTTTAATTACTGTGCGATATATTCAATTTTGGTTCACATCGTAGTTCCAAAAATTTTCGTTGCTTGGTATTGCGGCTAGTCCCCGCTTACTGAGAAAAGCATGCCATGATGTAACTGGTATTTGATTTCATGAGCAGCTTTATAAATTCCCCTAAGACAAAAGAAAGTATTCTCAACAGAAATATTTCCATGCATACTTTTATATTTAATAACAATTGAAATAGTACAGAGGTATTTTATCTGATTCTATTTCTGTTACATGTATAATATCTGATCCTTCTTTTTGCTATTAATAAACAAATTACACAGGGTCAGCAAAAATAATGTTTTTCTTTCACATAAGGATACAATTTATTTGATAGAGAATAAAATTTTTTGGAATATAAAAAAATCAACAAAAATAATTCATCGTTTTCAATTTTATCCCCGTTATTATACTCAGACGAACCTTCTGACGCGCAGTGTCGCAGTAAATAAATATGTACCGTGTCAATTAATTATAAAAACACCTACATCAATGCTGAGACCTGTTAGATATCAACATATAACTTAAAATTATTGGAAAACAAAAAAAATGTTAATCTAAGTACTTTATTACATTATTTTTACTAGTTTATTTAAAAATATTTAATTTTTTCATCATTTATCATCATTTTCACTATCGTTGTCTCATAATTTTTATATCTATAATAAAAAAATGCGGGCTCTTTAATCCCGGAGCTATAGAAATAAATATAACTTCTCATTAGGAAAACGATTTCTCAGTTAAGTAGTAAAAAAATTATTTAAGGTTGATAACAATTTTATTCGGACATAGTTTATATTTTTTGGATCTTTAAACCGATTTTTCATTCTAATAAAATTTAATAATGATATAAAATTTAGTTAAAAATTGTAAATCGCAATTCAGCAACACGCGGATCTCTTTCCCAAAACGGTAACTAATAGAATCCGGTGTAGATGATATAGTGTATTCCCGGTATCGTAGGTGGCCGATTTCTAAACATAAAACAAATGAAGGCGAGTAGAAGTATGCACACAGCCTACTGTAAATACTTTGGACAGATTTACAACGGATGAAAGGACATAATTCAAAATAAATGGCTAATTGTTTCGAAAAACCATTTGGTATTGACCATTTAATTCAAGATGTGACTTGGTTGTTACACTGTGTGATAAAAAAAAATAGTAGTTTATCCAACAAGAGTGAATATATATGGACAATCGAGTTGTACAGTATATTTTTTCTACAACTCACTAACGAAAAATCTACAAATTTTCAAAATTATTTTAAAATAATTTATGACTTTTACTAATTTATGAGATAAAAAATATGAAAAAAAAAAAAAAAAAAGATTAAATTTGATTAGTTCCCATCCCAGATTTGAACCCCCTTTCGCATGTCTGCCAAATGTCCTTGTGTAACCCCCATTATCACACTTACCCTTTTAGTTTTAACACTCGTAATTAAATTAGTTTCATATAATTTGATTAAAAACTTATGATTTATTTGTAAATATAGATTAAATAAAAATGGAAATGTTAATATTTATCGATTCTATACAGGAATAACTAATTTTTACCTATATTTGACAGGAATTCTCATTTATATAAAATTTAAAAAAATAATAGTAGCCGGGTGACCAAAATGTGAACTGTGATTGGTGGATTTAATTTTTTGCAGTGTTTTTACTAAATGGAATGGATATGAAATATATTCCTTTAGTTTTGAACGCAATGGCATACCTTTTTCATTTAGGTCTGTGCGCAGATAAGCTAATATCCATGTTGGTAAAAAAAAATTTTTTTTCGAATAAAAAGGAAATTCAATTTTGAACGCACCTTCCTCGTTCACGGCATGTATATTTGTCTGCATGTATATTTTGTCTTCTTCTTCTTCTTCTTCTTCTTCTTCTTCCTTCTTCTTCTTCTTCTTCTTCTTCTTCTTCTTCTTCTTCTTCTTCTTCTTCTTCTTCTTCTCTCTTCTTCTTCTTCTTCTTCTTCTTCTTCTTCTTCATCTTCTTCTTCTTCTTCTTCTTCTTCTTCTTCTTCTTCTATCTTCTTCTTCTTCTTCTTCTTCTTCTTCTTCTTCTTCTTCTTCTTCTTCTTCTTCTTCTTCTTCTTCTTCTTCTTCTTCTTCTTCTTCTTCTTCTTCTTCTTCTTCTTCTTCTTCTTCTTTCTTCTTCTTCTTCTTCTTCTTCTTCTTCTTCTTCTTATTCTCTTTACTTTCGTGAAACCTTCTCTTTCCTTTCGGAATTTTCTAGTAGATATTTTTAATGTATTCCATTCTCTTCCATCGTCTTGAGGTATTCCGTACTCTTATGAACTGGATTGTAGATGACTTTTTTTCTTTTTTCATCTTTTTTTGCAGAAAGTGAATATTCACTCATTATTATTATTATTATTCCTCAAGGCTTCATATGTATATCGTCTGGATACCTCATCTTTAGTATATGTTCTATTCGTTATTTTTTCACGAGTATGTTTACCCCTTTCTTTATTAAACTGAAGCAGTGTTCTATTTGATTAAGTATGATGCTTCATTTAAAAGTAATACTCTTTTCTGGCTTTTCTAACTGAGCCTTTTGGTACGCTCATTTAGAAAACAATAATGGTATCCTTTACAGTCGTCCAAAGTCCTTTATGTTCCTTGAGAGGTCCTTAAATATCCTTGTTTCTTGAACCTTTTTTGGCCACTTTTTCTTTATAGTATAGTAATAATCCACCTTTATAGTGAGATTGTAAGATTATTTTGTAGCGTAACCTCTAGTCTTTTAAAACAATGCCTCTAATATGAGTCTATGTTGTAACATCTCCTACAGCATGAAGTAGCAACCCTTAAAGATTCATTTAAAATGTGATTCAGACGCGTGCGACTAAATAAAAAATTGAACATGAAAAAGAGAAACAAATCGGTGTTAGCATTATTGTGGAATCGTGTTTGGCACGAAAACACAAAGACAGCTAGCCGTGACAATAGTAAACACTTAAATTTAAGCAATCGCCATGAGTCAGTTGAACGATCGTCCACAGCGAGATGAGTAATTTTACAAACACATTGATAGCGCCCACACCTAGCCGATACCCATAAATCTATTTGAAAATTTTAATGACTAGACTGATGTAGACAAATGATCCGTTTATATTTTTCGTAATAACCTACATGATAGTTCTAGACCGTAACGATTTGTCGATTTGGACAAAATCAGAAAGCGTTTCTCGGACCGAAATCGACGAAATTTGTTTAATCAATAACTGTTTAAATAAAAAGTTTAATGACACAAGGGGTCTATTCTGTAACAATTCCTTTATATTTAACGGCCTTTAAAATATTTTCTTCTGTACTTCGTTCATTATTTAAAGGGATCTTTAAAAATACAGAAGTAAATTAACGAATACAAACATATTTTTAAAGGCCGCCAATATTTTCAAAGGCCGTTAAATATAAAGGAATTTTTACAGAATAGGTCCCCAAGGGGTCTATTCTATAACATGCTTTAAAATAAACTAGCTTGTTGGCACACAGGCATCATAATGCCTCAGTGAGTTATCAATGTCTAATTTATTCTCTATTTGTAGGTACTACCTATTTCATTTGAATAATAATTTAACTTTGTATTTATACCTTTCAGTTATTCCTATTTATTTATATTTTTATTGAATAAACATTATTATTATTATGATTATATCATCTTCCTGCATTTTTAACATAACCTATTTCCAACTGGAACGAAGGTACGGCAATAATAAGAAATACGCGCAAACGCATCTAGTGAGGACTCGGAAAACGGTAGGACTCGAGAGCAGTGGCGGCTTGTAATAATTTAAAATGGGTGTTCACTTTTTCCAATAATTTTATCATTTGTAAGTTCGGTTCAAAATCTTGTACAAGTGTAGTTATTATTATCAATATCATACTGTTTTCAAGCACTACAACTATTAATGAATGAATAAATGAATATTTTAGTTATTGTAATATTTGTTTTGTTTTTAATACGTTGAAAACCATCTTTTCTTAATATTTTGATATTATTTTTAAATTGACATTGATTTTTGTGTAAAAAATATTATTACATAAAACTTTACCTACCATTTTTTCAGTTTTTATTGTAAATTTAATCATTTTCACTATTTGTCACACATGTTAAATAAAATAATATATTTTTTAAATACCCTTTATTGGAAAAAACCAAGTGAACTAAAATGTGTATTTTATACGATCAGTCCCATCACAATACATAAATATTACACAGATACAAAACTAGAATTATATATAATGCGTGGCATTCTAAATTATAATTTTCACAGCTTAACGGACCCTCTTAACCCCAATTTTCAATCATTTTCAGAATCAATTGGCTTTATATCTTCTTATAAAGTTTCATTTTTACTAAATATTTCATTTTCTTTTTTAATTTAGGATTTTGTTTTAATTTCAACTCATCCTAACCCCCTATTTTTAATCAGATTTTTTCATAAACAATAGGCTTGAACCTTTAAATCCTTTTTGCTTTAAATTTATAAGTTTATATCATTTTTCGTGTTTGACTTAAACCTTGACATCGGACAAAGTAAACCTATAATACTATTCACAGACTACTGTGTGAAGAGTAGAATAATAATATAATCAGTGCTAAAACAATAATATAATAGCCTAAAAAATAGGTACACTAAAAGAATGATAAAGTCGAAAATTATTTAATAGGTATATCAGTACTTCGAAGATAAACTGTGCTGTCATTCTAGTCAGCTTTATAGTAGAGCAGACTGAATGTTGGTTGAACACTTTTCGTGTTTCATATTTACATATAGTAAGTAATTATATTTCGACAAGAAATTCAGGTGGCCCCAATTATTGTCACAATATGTATTGTTTACTAATAATTAAAACTTTTTTTTTAACATACATGAATTGTTGGTTTTTGTAACATATTTCTATGTTCTGATAACAAATTTTTTATGACATGCCTAGTGTCTTTTACCTCCAATATGCCTCTATAAATAGTACCACTAACGTGAGAGTTAAATAGTGTTGTTTAAACGTTTAACTTGTAAGTTTATTAAACATTGAACATAGCATTATCTTTTTTTTAAATCAACTTATATTGTGACACCACTATACATGATACGGTATACCACTGAAAAGGTCCCGATGAGCCGATTTTAAAAATAATCTTTACAACACTGCACTACGTCTACATAGTTTACCTCCCAGATAGGTATCGGTATATATTTAATTCAATCTTCATGATATAGGTGTACGTACCTAACATATACAAAACTATTAAGTTTCTTGAATTAATTCAGGCCAGTCCAATATTTATATTTTATATCGTCTTTAAAAAAAATTGTAATGTAAGTCTGACAGTGTTTATCAGTACCTCTGGCATTTATAGATAGGGCATTTTTCTATAACTTCAAGGGACAACTTACAAAATAAACAATTATTCATATAGTCAAGAAATTATCCTTGTTTAAGGGTCGATCTTTTCACCTCTGAGTAAAGTTACATGTAAGTTTCCTTGACATATTAACAAACAATAGCCAGCAAGTAGTAACTTTTAACTTGGTGAAAAAATAAAATAATAATAAAATTTCATACTTTTTTAAAACTTCCTTTGTCTTTTGTTGGAAACAAAAAAAATTGCTCAATGCATAATTGGGTATATTCTGTATACTTAGGTATTATCTGTACACTCTGAAACAAAAAACAAAATAAACTATAATTTGGAAGTACACATAACCCCAAAAACAATTGTAATCATTTTACCTCTGACGATTTTCGGTGACAATCGTTGAATTAACACACATACTTCCGATTTATTAAAGTCGCAGTTTTATTTAAACCTAATTTTTAATACAATTCACAATTAAAATTGTCTCATGTTGATTTCTAGAATTTGACAGCTTGATTTTCAACCTTGAGAAGATAGAATATGAAGTAGGTAGATAACGAAATAAAGACTATTTTGTGATATGACAAGTCATATTTTGATTAATTTTAAGTTAATAATTTTATATTTGTAGATTGACGGAATGAAAATGTTTTTATATCATTTAAATCACGCTATTTTAAATAAAGGCCAATTATTATCACCATAACTGACTAGCTCGAGTTTGACATATGTCGTAAAAGAGTGATACAAACGTGAGACGTTTTAGTACCGTCATTGCTTCTCTATATCTATGATTTGAAAGATTGGTATGGCCTTGCCTACTTTGTGATGTGCGTTGCGCAAATTATGCTGATTTAAGTTATTTTATCATTGTTTCACTACAATTCAGGGATTTATTATCGTGTGACATCTTTTTTAGCTAAATATTTTCAAGACGCTTTTCACTCCCGCGGGCTCAATTATAAAGGCCCGCCAGAGCGCAGTGACGTACCCAAAAATAGATATTAACACGTATAAAAACAATAAAATTATTAAAATTGAATTAATATTTTTATGTTATTATTTTAAAATAATGTGTTTTTATGAAATGTAACTGGGTGTTCCCTGCACAAATGAACCAATGAAGAAACCGCCCCTGCTCGAGAGGACGCAGAAAAAAAAAATGTCTGCGGCCCGCGCCCATCGTCTCACCTCCCCACGGCTCTCTAAAAAGTAACACTTTGGCACGTAGTATTTGAGCTGAATTTTTGCCAGATCGGTGAGCTCTGTTTATAGTTTGTCGCATATGTGATGTGATTCGAGTTCGGTTTTGTAGATTATTTGTTTGAGTTAATTTGCCAGCGCGCGTTTCCATTCCACATGAAAGACATGGATGTAGTTTATAAATACGCGTATGAGTATAAGTTTACTGCTTAAAGGGACCATAGAATAGAAATATTGCCAAAAAATTGGCGAATGAAAGCTGTAAAATAATAATTGATTTTTATAAGGGGGGAGGGGCATAGTTATATCTGAAATTTTAATTTTTACACACAGTATTTCTATCATTATTCACTTCATATTTAGTGTGTACATTATTAATGAAACCAAACATGAGGTTAAGCGATTTACAGTAATTATAAATTTATTAATATTTAAATTTATTAAAACATACACAATACATTAACATTATTGTTATAATTTATTTATTGTAAAGAAGATGTTTCGCTATAGTTTTTAATAGATTTCTTCTTTCCTCGCAGACGAATGTGAGGGAGCGGTCTCATAAGTCACTTATAAAAAAAGCATTGGGAGTGAATTTACCCTTGAAACTTCTTTATTCTATCGATCAAAATATTTCCCACACTATATATACATGTGTCTGTTTTTTATGACGCTCTAATGTAAAACTCTTATCAAGTGTACTTAGCACCTGTCTGATGATCTGGTGGAACATAATAAAGCCGATGAACACACTGTAGTAAATTTTATAAAGTCTACAATAAAAATACTAATCTTTTACTTGATAAACATCAGCAATAATGTCTTTAATGATTTTTTTATATAAGAACTAGAAGATAAATTCAGATTGTTACAAAGTTTTAAACTACTTAATTAATACTTTTAATTTTGGGTTAGATAAACTAATTTAAGGCCCTTTGGACAAGGTTTGTATAACCTTCAACACCTTTTAATTTAATCCTATTTCGCATGTTTTTACAAGATCTATATTAGAAAAAAGTGTAAAAAGAATTCAAATCAAAGAAAACATCGCAAAAAAGCAAAATAACAACTAAAACGGCCCATTCACAATAAGAATTTTGTAACATGCGGCGCTGCACAAGTCTTAGGGCACACAAGGCCACACACACTAAGAGGGCCTTACGCCTCTGACATGTCAGTGGATTTAGGTCTACTGTCAGCTGACAGCGTTTATTATGTCATTTTCCTGTCGGCCTTCTAATGAACAATGTATTGCAATTGGTGTAGGTACGCAGTTTACCTGATAATTGTTGATAAGAGAACAAAAAGGAAATGGTCAAAAAATGGCAATTACAAAAAATCTTATGTTCACATGAATTTAATACGGGACAAAATTAACACTAGCCTTTCACACAATATGAAGTCGATACCTATCAACTCAAGGTGATTCCTGTTGTACTTATCTCGCAGCTTGTCTCGGTCTCGGTGATATCGTCTCAAGTACATCTCAGCGATGCATGCGGCAGCTGATACAAGGATATTCACGGTGAAATTAGTCTCTGAGAGCAGTATAGCGCTGCATGCGAGGAGGTAAATCTGATCGTGAAATACAAAATAAATCTTAAAAATATATATAAAAAATGTTTGAAAAATCAAAAACCCTAAAAATTGCCGAAACATGCTATATTAATCGTGAATACATAATTTGCTTTTGTCGGTGGAGTAGCGGTCTAACGCGCTTATATTCATTTATAGGTAAGTTTATGAGTGAGAGACTGCTGGGCTTCGAATCCCAGAGCAGACCATGTGGATTTTTGATTAAATTGCATGGTTCGGTTTAGGATTTGATGTGTGCCGTATTAATAGAAATTCAATTTCTGTTGATATGACATGCAGATTATAAAATCGCCATGCATTACCGTCTCGATGATGGTGGGTGAGGTTTTCCGGTTTTTCCTCACCTGAAAGTCAAATGGCACCATCAATCATCTTTAAATCGCCCCGGAGCGCCACGGCAAATAATAATAATAGCCGTCTCTTTCCCCGCACAAGCTCATCTTTTGGGGTTAAAATTCACTCGTAAGGGGGTGAATTAGGGAGAGTATTATTATTATTATTATTATTATAAATATCAAAGGATGAAAACCCAAGATAAAAATAAAGAAATAGAGCACATTGGTTAAAGAGGTACTAAGATTAAGGTGGATGGATATTTTTTGTCTTTTTTTTTGTAGATATTACTAGATATTGTTTTATTCTTCTGAAAGAATGTCGGTCCAATCATTCTTCTTATATCCGTCATTGTATTGATTTTATTGATTGAAGTCTGATAGTATGGAGTGCTTCACAAAAAATGTTTCTAAAGTAGGCCGTAGAAAAAAATAACGCAAGTGCATACAATTCTTCTTATTTTAAATTAACTGGAATTTAATTCAAATTCATGATTCTATCTTTGTCGGGCATGACCTATATAATTGTTTGTGAAGGCATATTTCTGCAGTTTTTTGTGGCATTTGGATACCTAAATCTCATATAAGAACACACGTATATGTAGTTTTACAAAAATAAAACAAAAAGAGGTAAATAGTTCTCTAATATAATGAACACAAACAAAATAAGTCATTCAAATATCAGAGTGGACACGTTGGTGTCCACTCTAATATACCTGTTGAGGTAAAAATTATTGGGAAGAAGTAGAACGACATCTTACATAATTAGTAGAGCCGTGTTAGTGACCCCATGGGGTGTCGACTCGAATCACTATAAGCGCCAAACAACGATTTCAGATGGGCTCTCAAAAAACTCATCGTATCCCTGAATATTAGCTATTTACGTTTGGCATTCTACCTTTTTTTTATAATATTGGGAGACCCGTGCCTATCATTAGACGGCGACGTCCGGCGATGAGCATCCGCGTTGGCCTTGCCCCATCGCGTTTCGATGAGACTCGCTTTGCCTTTATACTTTTGCTGGTCTCGATTTTGCTACACATAAACTTCTCTCATAACACAGCTGGGCCATAAAACCCGAGGAGGCGATGTGCATTTGTTTTTGCTCTCGACGGCGTCGTCGCGCGATCTTTTGTCTTTGCAACCAACACGGCCCGCTTGATTCCTGATTTTCCAGTTGCGGGGTAGATAATATCGAAGTGATATATTGAGAGATTTTTTAATTGAGTTTTGGAAATGTCAAGGGTTTGGAGTTGAATGAAATGCATATTATTGGTTTATGTTTTAGGAGGTTAAAAAACAACAATTTTAAAATTTTATTGAGGTACCTAGAGTGCGCTAAAATTAAAGTATCCGAAGCAGAACTCAGAAAAATATATAACAAATAGATTAATTTAATAAGTTCCTAAAAACGAGTCTAATGTAAACATGAAAAAAACACAAATTATCAGATGGTACCTATGCATAAATGAATAAAAAAATAATGGCTGCTTATAGTAAACATGGTAGCAAAATGGAAACAGAAAGGGTATAAGCCAAATAAAATGATTTTTTTTTAAATGAATTAGCAATCGAAATTACAAAACCAATAAATAATTCAAATAAATGAAAAACCGCAATAGAAAACCCAAAAAAATTAAAATTAATACCTACCTACATGCCTACCAGGAATGAGGCAAAGACGTACAGTCAGTCCTATACAATTTGATTCACATAAAAGTTTCATCTCCCTTATCTTGATTATATAATAATAATAATAATAATAATAATAATATATATATATATATATATATATATATATAAACTAAGGAATCTTGGGATTTTCAGCAAAAATCTTACAATTGTGTACTCTTTTAAGTATTTATTCCAAGCTTTCGAACATGATTATGTTCATCTTCAGGGAGCTACAATATTAATTTTTACAGAGGTTATAAGAAACAATTTTGAAAAAACATATACTTACAACTCAGTGAGAATCGTTGCGTACATGTGGTGTTATATTAATAAAAAATAAAAAATTACGGTACATCACAAAACGAGATAAAAATGGTTGATAACAATCATGTTAGCCAAAAAGTTTATAATTTTAATTTTACGTTAGGGCACATGGTTAGATGAACATAATCATGTTCGAAAGCTTGGAATAAATACTTAAAAGAGTACACAATTGTAAGATTTTTGCTGAAAATCCCAAGATTCCTTAGTTTATTTTCTAACTAGTCGGCAAAGACTAAGCCATTTTTGGCTTTTATATATATATATTATATATTTTGATTAGTTCAATTGACGTACCTACAACTTTACTGTCGCTTTGACAGCAGGCGAGCTAACTATACTAACCAATAAAATAATATAAAAAAAGTATATTCAGATGTTTTCATTTGTAGTTTTTGGCTTTCAGTCTGTGTGCCCAAAGGCCCCAGCATGGTCTAAGATGGCCCTGTCTACATACAATGTGTTAGGGCCAACAATAAAGACGGATACGAACGAATCCTCTCGTGATAATTACAAGCCTCTGAACAAAATCCAAACTTTCATTTAAAAAAGAAGAATTGGAATACTTTAGACAATGATTTTTTTATAGTTGTATGGCTTTGGCAGGAACCAATTAGCCATCAGGTCCTTTCTCTGGTAGATAGGAATCTTTGAGTTGTTGTTTGATTGTGTTAGAATATTAAAATGTTTAAGTATTTTTTTACATAATTATTCTTGAAAAAAACAGGAATTTCATTTACAGATTCTAAAAGCATTACATACGGATACAAATTCGACAAAAAAATCTACACGAATTTGAATTTTCTTCTGTCAAAAATATGAAACATATTTCATGTGTCAAAAGCATAAGATACATTTTAAAAAATTATAATTATTTCCTAATTCTCTTTGTCCTTACAAATTTTGTAGGGAATTTAATTTGTTATTACTAATAACAATAACTATATTTTATTCACTGAATTATCATGTATGTATTATTAGATTAGGTTAGCTAGATATCTATTAGGTTTTGATTTCAGGCAATATGTAGACCATCTTATGATACCCCACCTGTAAGGGTTTAAAATATATCTATACCTACCTGATGGGTAAATTAGGACTCTTCTGTACAAATTATTTTACCTCTAGGATTACAGTGATAAAATTATCCGTGTTTTAAAATAATTTTTGATGTGAAAAGTTAGATACCTGTGTCATTGACTTTAGCTCATGTTCTGATTTACCATAATAAATTGTGCGGTTAACTCAGTGTACCTATACCCGATCCAATCTCAATATTTTTTTTGTAATTTTTCATTTTGTAATAGGTAGATATCTCCCTATTAATTTTTAGTATTATCTATCTGCCCAAAGTATTTGATGGATAATTTTTAGACGTACATTCCCAAATTAAATATAGGTAATAGTATAAACCCCCTAACTACAACATAACAAAGCATAGGTAGGTATTTTGTGATCAGATCAGACGTAGGAAACATATTTATCGAACCCGTGAGAAGTCCCGAGAGAAAAATAAAAAAACTAAACAAAAGACGGTCTCGGTCGCCGAGAGCCGGAGAACGTAGAACTGGACAATCGCGCATTCTAGCGGCACGAGACAAAACTCTAATAAAATTGGTAATCGCGCGGGTGTGCGAGGGGGCCAGGCGGGCAGGACCGTCGACTCTCGTCGACGGTATAAAAAGAGTTGAAAATATTGAAGGAGGAGGATCCAATATCGAGACCCACCTATTTCTCCCCTCCTCCCACCTTCGACTTTTATTTCTCTCCTTCGTTGATCAGCTCAGCCTTGCCCGGCCAGCCTCCGCATTTTATATCTATTTTACATTATATATAGATATACATAAAAGCTGAATCGCAATCAACTTTTTGCGATAAGATCGCTTCTTCTCTTTCTCTACATTTTTAGTCTCTTTTTTAGCTATTCCTTTGTACACTGAGAAAAAAGTACTGCTTATAAAAACTTATCTCCAAATGAAAATGAAATCCTACATTTTATAAAAAAGGTAATCAGGTATAAATAAATGAAGTCATTTGTTCTGCCTTCCTTAAAAATCAATGGTATGGTCTTCTTTCTTCTCCTACCTCTTTTAATTCTTTTTCTTATTTTGTCATTTTTCTTTTTTTCTTTTTTCTTCTTTTTCTTCTTTTTCTTCTTTTTTTTCTTTTTCTTCTTTTTCTTCTTTTTCTTCCTTTTCTTCCTTTTCTTCTTTTGCTTCTTTTTCTTATTTTTCTTTTCCTTCTTTAATTTATTAAAATAAAAATATATCGCCAGTGGTATTAAAAGGTACCTAAATCAAAAATAAAACGGAATGTTTAGATAGCGGAGCAGCTTTACTTTTGCGACCTGGGCCCTAAAAGTACTTTTTAGCATTTCATTTGCAGTATAGTTAAAAGTTCTCCTTTTTTATGTTTTCTTTCTAAAAAATGACGTTTTATGTTACATTCGTATAAAAAAAGTCTTTGTCTAATATGTCCGAAAACGTATTGCTTCCGATAGAAGACTAGTTCTTCATTCTCCGTGGGCACGCCTATGGTAATTTTTTATACACGCTATTAGGTTTAAAACACACCTCATTAAGGGTACACATAGTGAAGCGTTGAGGGTAGAGGCATGTGGCGAATTAAGCGGTCGACTTTTATTTTATAATACAGGGTGTCCCAATGAAAAGTAACCCGTTTCCATTTGATAAAATTTGGTTACAGTAAATTTAAAAGAGATTTTTAAAAAACACCCTGTATAGGTAATACATAATTTCTGTGTCACTGAAGCAAAACTTATAGCAAAATAACACATATTAGCAAAAATCACACGTTTCTACGATTTGTTTAAAAGTTATAAGCTCTGAAATGGGCTACTTTTTATTGAGACACCCTGTATATTAGAGCTTCAGTATTTCTACTGGAAATAGTAGACATCAGAAACTTGAAAGGTTTTAAATAAACAATAAATATAATTTCATGATGTTCTTCAACATCCCTTTAATCTTAAGTGTTCATGCAGCAAGTAGATTTCTGTCTTTGATTATTGTATGTGGCTGGAATGCAATTTTGTGACTTACTGATAGAAAACCAGTTTTAATCATTCATTCTATGTTTTTTTTCGAACAAAATTGAAAATATAAATAACAATCCTTCTGTACATTTTAACTTCACGCTAATTATTTAAAGATATTTTTTATTTTGACAAAATAGGTTAATTCTTCAAAGACAATTTATTAGATTTAGGCAACTTCTCATACATTTTCCCGTAAATACTGTTGCCTGCCTTTATTTTATTATTGAATATACTTAATTTTTTTTAGTTTAAGCGATTAAAAAATATAATAATAATAATAATTTAATGTTTTACTTGTTTTACAAACCCATATTCTTTTATTAAAACTAACATAATATGTTAGTTCATATATATTATATACTTTTTAATTACGAATTCTATTAAAAACTGTATTGTCAGTATAGGCAGAAATAGTCCATTAGTACAAAAGTTAATTGGCGCTGCTGTCGCGCACGGAGCAAATATGTATGTTTCAATTTAAAATATAGTACGATATAAAAATCGCTCGCTTACCTCGCCGCGTGCTTCTACCTTCACCGTTTCACTATATTTATACCCTAAGATATTAACAAACTTAAAAATTTCATTGAAATCGGTAAAACATTTTTACATATTAATAAAAATATTTTTTTTTAAACTTTGAAACGAAGCGTTTTCGTAAAAATGTTTATTGAGAAAAAAATGTGTTCAACACTTTGATAAAGTTTATTACCTAGGTACTTATATTTTTGTATAAAGGTATTTTACTTTTTCAAAATTTTAGGCGACCTTCTTTTTTCCTTCATTTTTTGGGTACGAAATTCAAAACTTTATATCATTGTTTTATTGTAATTATTACATAAATATTTTTTTTGTTTGTTTCAGGTGAGTTTCCCAAGAATCGCATAATGATATCTCGAGGTACCTACCACATATATACTTTCTTGGTGAGTTATGGTGATAAGAAATTCAAAAATGTAGGTAGTTATACCGATATGTATATATTTTTAATAAAGAAAACAAATAGGTTCATCGAACAACAAACATACAAGCATAGTGTACAAATGGATGATGTATCGTGATTATTCTTTGTAAAGTTTTCTTTACAATTATACAGAGTGGGCCACCGGTAACGCCTCTGTCTGTAAGGCCAAAAGTATTTGATTCGTTTTAAATCTATTTTTACACTGAGAAGTATATCAGAAATGGCAACAATTTAAAAATAATTTCAATTATACAGGGTTCTCCAGGAAAGTGATACATATCAAAGTGGGTTATTTATATTTGAATTGTCCTCGCTTTTCCCATTTAAAAAATACAAAATAGTATAAGATTATACAGGGTATTGCCCACGCTATAACCAGTTATATGTGAAAATAGTATTGATTTCAGTGACCTGTTAACTGCAAAAGAAACGTTTGAAAACTATTTTTTTTTGCTTTTTGGATATTAGTCAAAATTTTTTGCTGACTCACTACTTTTTCAATTCAAAGCAAATCTGTGCAGGGTAAGTTACCACTCATTTTTTTCTTTGTTTTTTTAATTGACGGCACTGTGTTTTATATCGCCATTTAAAATAACTATATTATAGTTTTATTTGAGTTATACATTCCCTTCACCTAAAGTTAATAATTTTGTTTAAATTTTATTGAGAAAAAAGATAGTTTACAAAATACTATATTTAACTCGTTACTATGGGTATTAGAAAATATACTATTTGTTAATTGTAATTGGAATTTAACCAGCTATAATTTTTTATCGACTGAATAAGTTTTTGACAATATCTAATGCGACTTTTAGATTCAGTAGAAAAATAAATATAAATACCAACCGAAAACTTTACATAATACCTACTTTATTCTAAGTTTATGTAGTGGTACACAGATGGTTCAAAACCATAGAAGGAACTGGAATAGGAGTGTATGGGCCTAAAACCAAACACTCTGAAAGTTTGTGAAAATACTCAAGCAATGTCCAGGCAGAAAAAGCAATGTCCAGGAGGAAATTCACGCCATTAAGAAGTGTATCCAGTTAAACATCGAGAGAAACTATATCGTAGACAAGAGATCATCATCATGTCCAAAAGCAAAGTAGTCATCAAAGCTCTTACGTAATCAGCTCACTTGGATCCCGGGACATAATGGTGTAAAATGCAATGAGATTGCAGATAGTCTCGCAAGGAAAGGGGCTCAAATACCCTTGTAGAACTTAAGCCGTTCTGCGTTATCAGTAGTAAAACAATATTAGGAGAGATTAAAAATAATTGGGCAATAGAAGAACCGATAATTGAAACATTCTCTTGGGGCTATAACAGGCTAAAATACTTCTGGGTGAATATAACCAGAAAAGATCAGAAGCCTGTATCTGTCTGAGCAAGAACAGTCTACGAATTGTAACAAGGATCCTTGTATTGCCGTGAGTGCAGAAAGTGTGAGGAGGAGGATGAATCCTCCATTCACATTCTGACTGAATGTGTAGCACTTCAGAATCCAAGGGCAATAGTGCCTAGGTATAGACCTAGAGCATATCAAATAGAAGAGGCAGAATTACTTAACTTAAAGCCACTTCTAATCCTACACTTCCTTGTGAAGGTAGGATTGGAAGAGTCGTTATAGGCATCGAGACATTTCCTCGCTGAATTAGCGACAGAAGGGGGCACAATAGATCTTTTAGGTAGCAGTGTACTAACACCCCATTCGAAACATAACATAACAAGTTTATTAAAGAGGTCCTTTCGCCACCCCTTTCGCCACCAATGTTAAATAAAAAATATTAGATTATGACTAAAATTAATTTTTTTTCTAATAGTAAGTCCTTATTTATCTGTAAGTCAAATGGCACCATCAATCATCTTTAAGTCGCCCCGGAGCGCCACGGCAAATAATAATAATAGCCGTCCCTTCCCCTACACAAGTCGTTCAGTCGACTTCAGGGGTTGAAATTCACTCGTAAAGGGGTGAATTAGGGAGAGTATTATTATTATTATTAATATTATTATTATCTAATAGTGAACTTTTAACTATACCTTACCGTGCACATTTTTGAGAATTTTTTTTAATGTATTTGTATAGTGTCTTACAAGAAAGTAAGACCTCAACAACAATTCTCGAATTATACTATTATTTATTGATTAGATGGAGTAGAAAAAAACTAAAAATAAGGTTATTGAAATATTTAGGTTTTGTTTTTTACAATAAAATATATAGGTTACCGTGAAATTTATTGAGAAATTAATATTGAAAAATCACAAAAAATTTTCAACCAGGTTACTTGAAATTTTTTTTTAATATTAATTTCTCAATAAATTCCACGGTAACCTATACCTACAATTAAAATTATTTTTAAATTGTTGACTTTTCTGATATACATCTCGCTGTGAAAACAGATTAAAAAAAAATCAAATAGTTTTGGCCCTACAGACCCAGGCGGTACCGATGGCCCACCATAGATAAGATGACATTTGTGAAATAACATTTACGAAGGCATTAAAAAAAATGAAAATTAGTAACACAAGAAAAATACAGATTTGCAAACTTCCGATTCTTTTAATTTATTGTACCATAGTTTTACCACATTTCATTCATATTTTTTGCATCTGTAGCTGTTTAGTGGGTTTCCTTTTTTCCTACTTACTTCATTAGTACTGTCCGTAATCTTTGGAATTTTTGCCTTTGTCGAATAGATATGCAACTTTTAAATGTAAAACAAATAATAGCATGTGCTTATGATAAATTGATTTTTTAAATAACACGCAAACTTAAAAGAATGCCCCTTTTTGACAAAATGTCGCTCCAATCCTTTGAACTGTAAGTGTGCTAATTTCCAATAAATAACGATATAAATAGAGTTGCCTGCTAAAAGTTTTTAATCAGTTTGAAACTACACAAAATAGATTGAAAATGTTTAAAGACACGACATTGATAATAATCAACACACGACTATATCGAAAATAATTGAAACGAGATACATTTTTATTTGATCAACGACAACAACTACTACTATAATTAGTTATGAATATATCGTATTTTCTTGTAATGATTTGCATAAATAAGCAACATCGCACTTATAACCAAATCATATCAATGTGAATACTTACATAATGTCGTTATTGTAACTAAATATCGATTATTCTGCTAACGACTGATAAACAGAAATAAGGACCTTACTGTTCCGTTTCAGATTAATTGTTAGTTACTTTGCGTGATTCGCCATAAGTCACGATCAAATGTAAAGCAAATTATTGTAAAATTATCGAGTGATCTACCTGATCTAACTTATTCGAGTGATCTACCTTACCATATCCAGTCTCAAAGAGCATTTTATGCAGATGACGCAAAATTTTACGGAAACCCCTTAGTAGACTACGATAATATTCAAGCTGACTTAAATTCAATAAGTGATTGGTGCTCGGACTGGCTTCTCCCGTTAAATATAAACAAGTGCGTGGTGTTACATATCGGCAAAAATAATCCACGTCTTGGTTACTCGCTCGGTAGCCATAATTTGGCGCAAGTGTCTTCGTATGTAGATTTAGGAGTTTTAGTGACGTCAGAACTAACATGGTCTGAACACATTCTAAAAACATGTAAACGTGCAAATTCGATGTTATATTTGCTTCAAAAGACTTTTGCAAAGCTATCCTTCCATACATACATCAAATTATTTAAGACTTATGTTCGACCTTTATTAGAATATGCAGGTGTAGTTTGGTGTCCGCTTCTTGTGCGAGACCAGAACCTTTTAGAAAATGTTCAACGCCGGGCTACCAGAATGACCTTTGGAGCAGTCCGACCATCATATGCAGAAAGACTACAATTGTCAAACTTGTCAACTTTTGCGAATCGTCGACTACGAGGGGACTTAATTCTTACTTTTAGAATACTTAAATATAATTACGGAAATCTTAGTGACATTTTTTTGTTAAATACTGACTCTCGTCTACGTGGTCATGAACTAAAATTAAAAAAGGAAAACCTAAAAACGAAGCACAGACAATCATTCCTTTCCAACCGGGTATTTAATGTATGGAACGACCTCAGCGACGAAGTTGTTGGTGCCATAACAGTTAACGTCTTTAAAAATAAGTTAGACGCGTGTTTGTTTAATTAACATTTTTATTCAATTTTTAGTGTTATTTTTGTTTCAGTGTGTTTACTTTGTTAGAATTTTTCTATTTTGTTTTTAGGCTATCATAGGACTTGTGTCCTCAGCCTTTATCAATGTATAATAATAATAATAATAATAATAAAAGAAGTAAATAACTACAGCGGAAAAATCGATACGGTATGCATTAGTTCGGGCTTTGATGAATAAATGCAAAAAATCCAAGTGATTTTTCGTTTCGAGGTTGCTTTATACAAGGTTAGAATGAAAAATAATCAATACAATTTGAATGCCACTCAAAGACTATGACTCAATGCTACTTAAATTAGTAATGTTAACTACTACTAGTTGCAACTATACCAGAACGATATTATCACAGCTTTCACAAAGCTATAGTGATCAAATAAGTATCGCTTTAGAAGTTGTCCAATAAGAGTTAGGTCAGTCTCATTTCTTTAGTTATTTAGGAGTATTGTGCAAAAATGCAGACAATAAAGTTAAATAGCTATAAACTACATGTTTGTATACCTAGACTCCTAATTGACCATGTAAATCTTAACAAATAGATATCTGAAAAACAATTGGTCTAAGCTGAAAGACTATCAGTGGTAAATAGTTTATTCAACACCATTACATATATTTACTGATAAAGTAATCTCCAAATTTTCTTGTTCGTAATGTTTTGCCCTTTGCTTGTCTACTTCCATCTAGTTCTCGGACTTGTAGGTCTGCCTTTTATCTTCTTCGTGCTCTTATTCCTTATCCTATTCCTCTGTATTCTGTCATTCTGATAATGCCCAGGAATCTCAATATTGCCTCTTTCACACTTACTCCTAGAATATCTGATTCCTTGTGTAGTTCATAGAGGTTTCTGGTTGTTCTTCGATTCAGATATTTTCCCTACTTTCCCATTTCTTATAAGTATTCCTACCATTTTCGTTTTACTGTTCGCAGTCAAAAAAATGAAGTATTATACGTTATAAATAAATTGTAAATAAAGTGTTTTAAATAAATAAACTATAAATAAATTAAACAAACGTTTACAGTATCGTTATTACTTAAGTGTTGGTTGAAGATATTTCTATAGAAAAAAAATTAAAAATGTACTAATTTCATCGTTCATTCACATACCAGTTCTATCTAAAATTATAATAAGGATCACACCTGGGGACACTGGTACTTAAATATTTATTAATGGTTAAATGTAAATTTAAATACCTCGAACATGAACATATCATTTGCCGATTTTTTAAAATATTTTAATTAGAATGTATGTAATACTTGTTGTTTATATTGTGAAGAAACTTAAATCTCTTGTACAATGGATATACAGTAATAGTCATGTTATGAAACCTGAAATGACGTGATTGGTCAATTTTTAAATTTAAATTTCAAAATTAGCTTCTTATTTATTTAGTGTATAGAAAAGTTTATCAAAATTCCTGATTATGTCATTTTCAAAAAACTATTTTATATTTCGGTCCCACTTAAATTCTGTTAATTCAGTAAATCCCAGTAAATCTCTAAAACTATTAAGATAAACTTTTATGATATACCCAAAGTATCTAGACTTGGAATTCTCTTCTTCCGGAAGTTTTCCTTTACTTTATAACTAGCATCGGCAGGAGTGTACATCTTCTAATCCACACGTTGAAATACTTCAAAGTTTTCAAGCCAAAAATGTAATCTGTTATTTTGGTGTTTCATGAAAAATATAGTCCTCATTAATTAAATATGTTTAAATTACTTATTTTATGCAAGCATTTACTTAATAAACTTACCGGGTGTATGATTGAGGCCAATGAGGGTGGACACCAGCTGTACCTAAGAAAACTATTTGTAAATATTTTGGGAAAAAATTTCATGATAAAAGTGGTCAAGAAAAATAGCTGGAAATTGTTTTCTATTTCCTAACTTTACCACTAAAGAACGTAATCCCTATCGCCAACGTTAAAAACTTGCTGACCTACAGCCGCCGTCTGTCTTTAAACCCTCGGTACAAAATTCACTTCTCTCACTCTTATATTTTTTTAGCTGCGACAAAAACAAGAATTAAATTTGGCTTAAACAATATCAATTTAATAATAATATTCTTGAAATACCTATTTTACGTGATAGAGAAAATGGTAATTTAACTCAATTGTTGTCATTAAATTTCAAAGTATCTTCATTTGCTTTTGGAAATACTATATCGAACTTAATATCTTGCAATAATAGTCATATTTATAAAACAGATCGTATTTTATTGAGGCAGTTCATGAAATTACAGGACCAAACAATACTTTTAGAAATGTTACTTTTATTCTATTTATTTTTCTTTTTACTATGATTCTCTAACAAAACTTTTATTCGCGCTTTCTTGAAATACAATGACCAGGGCCGTCGTCTAGAGGGGGGGGGGGGGCAGTCGGGACCAATTCAATGGGGGCCCGGCAACCGTGGCGAGAATTTTTGTTTTCTTTCAGAAGTTCGGCATAAGGCAAGTTTTTGCTTGAAGAGCTTTTTTTTTATAAAATTGTCACGGGGCCCGATATAGAGAATTATCCTGGGGCCCGGCCTGGCTCTAGGCGGCTCTGACAATGACCCCAAAAATACTTTAAGATCGTCAAAAAATTGAAAATCACAATTCAATTTATCAGCTAAATAATGAACAAAAATTAAAAAAATGGAGTTTTAGGAGTTTACTCGTAAAGTCAAGATTTCTAATGAGAACATTATTATATATTATCTTGATGTCACATTTTAATTGAATCTAATAATTATTTATCATAGTACAAGAATTTTATTACATATTAATAATTTTACTCCAAAATTTCCGCTTTGATAGAAAAAAGAGATTCCACCGAGGCGTACATTAACGACAGAGAGGAATATAAAAATCCCATCTCTATTGAATGGAGACATCCTTCTCATCGTTTGCTCCTCATCCAGTTCCAGGTCCATTCAATGGCTTCATCATCCTTTTGCCAATTCTAGCGTGAGATTAACCGTATTTTTTAACGATTTGTCAAGTGAAAAGGGTTGCCAGAATCAAAGATGTTAATAAATATCTGAACCGTACATGAAAATCGTCTACAGCAAGGAATTTATATTGAAATATCAGGAGTAGCAGTTAAGTCCATTAATTGCAACTCCGGATGATACTTGTCTCTTTAGCTCTCTTACCTCTTTAAAGTTAATTTTATTAGATAGAAATTAGGTTCGTAGAATTGATACTTTCGAATGAAGGAAAATTTTCTTTATATACGGTTCCACACTTTGATTTCTCTCTAATGTCAATCGTTTTCGAGGATCCAGTAATTGTTAATTAAGTTTTCACGTTACTATAGGCTCTGGGACTGATAAAAGGATTTTTAAAAGCTCTTTAAAAATGTAATTTGTATTTACAAAAATTGGTAGTGGACGAAATTGACCTTTTTACCATGATAACATGAGATGCTATTGTCAGAGATCACTAAAGGTGTGGACAAAAGCATGTATTTGTTGATCTGACAAAGTCATTGGACCTCTTAGAAACACTGGATAGATAGATTGATCTGGATGTTCAAAATTATATAGAATTTTAAAATCAAAACACAAGAATACGTTCTGCAATTTCATAGTAACTTCTTCAAATTCCGTGAAATCCATTACTCATTTCAAAGTCTTCTTGTTACCAAATAACAGTGGCAGCTCGTGAGCTGCGAAGGTGGGGAGAGCCAATCCGCTTGAGGGTGGGGATTATGGAAAATTTGTTATTTATTTATTTTGTATTTTTTCATTAACACACCACACTGCACAATGTGCCTTATCAATAGTCAATAAGCAAAATTAAATATACTTCTTAAGGTAACACATCTTATATTTAAAAATAGTTATTCTAAAAAAAAACAAACCATGAAAATCGACATATTTATATTTTTTTAAATTTTTGTTTTTACGAAAGTTCATGGCATGACTCACACCCTGAAATTAAAATCTGCTGTACGATCCCTCATTGAAATAAAATTTTCCATGACTTTTTCGTCGAAATTATTTACCTCCAGAACTAGAATTCTATTTATTGATACCGTAGCTAATAGGTTTAGTCAATCATTTAGCATGGTGCTTCGTAAAAATTCCGTGAAAACTACAAAACAACTTTAAAAAAGCAAAACAGTTGTCCTGAACCTCATCATCTAAATTCTAAATGCTGGTCCGCTGCGAAAAAATTGCGCCCTATTCTGAACTAAAACAGCTGACAGCAAGACGCAGTTGATAGCGCGTGTCCCACTACGTTTCCATAATGACGCGGGCCTCAATCTTACTGAGCCAGTCTATAGTCCAGTTTAAGAGCTCATAAATTGTTATTATAAAAAGGGTTTGGAGGGGACATAATAAATAAAAATCATAACATGTATCGAGACGATAGGAAAATAAAAAGGAAAATTAACAAATAAATAATATTTTTAATTAGTATTTTATTCTCTGGCATCTCTGGTATTTTTGAGATGGGGCGCGCAGCCATGCAGCCTTAAAGAGTAGCCGCCCCTGCCAAATAAACATTTATGTAATAGCCGTACAAATAAATAAAGATAAAAATTCAGAGGAGCCTAAGTGTGTTGTATACATTTAATATTTAATCTCTAATAAATAGTTACCCTAACTCAATACAATAGCTCAAACGGGTAGAACGTTCAATGAACATTATCGTAGTTTTAGTTTTCAGAGCATTTGTTAAATGAAAAGCATTTCTTTTGGTTCAGTATGAAATTTTACAAATTAAAACAAAGGTTTAAAATTAAATTTTCTATAAATTAATAAATATCAAAATTATGATTGGTTATTTAATGGCAAAAAATATTTAAATAGTTTTTCCAAAATAACAGTTGTCCTTGTAGTTCACACTTTAAAATTTCCAGATTAGGAATAAAGAAAACGATACATTATACATTTTTGTTATTCTTTATCTATGGTTATAAATTGTTTCACCCGAGAGCGTAATGCTTAGCTTGGAACCTTTACAGAATAACATTGTAAACGGTGTTTACAAAATTAACATAAATTTAGTTCTTTGCAAGATAAAATAACCTAAAAATGTTTAACAACGTCAAAAAATATGATAAAATGTGTCATTTCACAATGGCTGACTGAGTATTAAATTAAAATTGAATTGATAACATCCAGCCGCGCTTTAATTTCAGTACTTATCAAAGCATTCTCGCTTAGGTAGGTACATTTGATAAAACAAAAAATAATAAAAGGGCATCATTTTTTTTAAATGTCAACTTGTCACATTCGGCACATTTATATCCTCGATTTTATTAAATATTCAGCCGTATTCGCCCCACCTTTCGTTCATATCAACCCCTCGTGCATGTACGTAATATTTAAAAATATTACACTTAGGATTTATTCCCTGACAAGCCGAAGCCATAAATTCCTATCAAAGTTCGAACAATGAAGGCACTACAAGAACATTGTTTTGTCTTTGATATTTGTGTATATACGTGGGGAGAAAAGCACCCCCGCACTCTCTCGATATACATATATACATGTCATAATGGGTGATCTATATCTGCACTTATTTTGCATATTGGCCGACCAAGGGTGATTCAGTGTCGATGACGAAGAGTTTTTAATATGATAAAGGGTCAGGATGGTAGGAAAAGGGGGTTTCAGTTGTAACTGAGAACCGCAAAGGTCGCCTAACAAATAAAGCTGTAATGCGACTGGCTGAACAGTATCCTTTAGGACTCTGGCCTCGCAAAGAAAATTAAAGTTTCGGTCTTGTTTAACATTAGATTTATATAAAATGGGTTCATTGTTGAATAAAAAGAAGCTAAACCGTCGCCACATTAAATTATTTTAAGGCGATAAAAATGATACTATTAAGGTGCTTAATCTAACGAACGGCATAATCAGTAAATAATTTAAACCCAACATTATCAATTATCTCTAGTCCAATCAGACTTTAGAGGAGGCAAACGCAAAACAAGCATGCAAGTACACATTATTACATTCTGCTTTATCGTATGACCACAGTTTGTTTCCGATGTCTGTTATAATAATGTAGATAAGAGTAGCTTTATTTAGTAGCTATTATTATTGTATTATATTAAACAGCAAAGTTCCTAAAAAGTTGCGGTTTTTAATCAGCATTCAGACAACAAAATTAGAACCAAACTATAATGGGTATAAACTGTAGGGAGACCTAAATTGAAAAACGAGACCTAAGACCATGAAAAATTGGTTTACAATAACAATTAGATACTAAATGCCCATATGAAAGCAGTTCTGTTACTATTTCACTATTATCTTGTCACTCGTTTAACATCATCCTGCTACTCTATCAATATCACCATCGGCATCATGCTATCGTCCTACCTCTTTATTAATATCATCTTACAAATTTATCAATACCGTCCTGCCACTTTAATATCGTCTTGCAATTTGATTAATATCGTCTAGTTTCTTAATTAATGTCATTTTGCAACTTTAATCATATCATCTTGTAATTTTGTAATTATTTTATCATGCGTTCTGATAATGTCCCCGCGTAAGCATATTCCTAATATAAGTGAAATGTTTTTAAATATATTGGTGACGGTAGTAAGTTATTATGTAGGAATATTCATCAGTTATTTAATATTGTAGTCATAGGGTAAATCTTCTGTTCTAAAATTGATAAGAGCGATAATTTTATGACTACAACACAGCCATTTTTAAAATATCAATATTATGTTTTATGCAGAAAAATGATTATCTTTCCTGATACCTTTTATCTGTATCTGTAACGTTTGTAGTATAAGATGCCCCCACGCCTCTTAGGATTCACTATAGGCCTAAATTAATAGGCCTCTCATAGCTCGTCAGCCTACAGATTTGATGTAACATCGTCGCCGAGAGGTGCTTCTTTTATATCGGCCCGTATTAGCGTGAGGCAAGAGTAAATGATATTCTCGATGGTCTCATTTTCTTGCTCGCACCCCCTACAGAGTGTGGATTCTGACAGACCCATACAATGAGATGCTTCCATACTTAGCAATGACCAGTCAGAATACCTTAAATTTCACAAGGGAATGTTCTTTAATTAGGTTTGTCATTTCCGATGTTGTCAATCCAATGGAACGACCAGGTCCAAAAAAGCAGTGTCAAAAATATTGGGGTTCACAATGACAAAATATAGGTATCAATACAGTTTGGGTAAAAACTTTCCATGTTTATTATAATATATACCTTTCTAAAATACTGAAAATGTTTTACCTACAACTGTTCTGAGACGTATATTCTGTCATTGTGAACCCCCAATAGTTTGGTTGCAAGCCTCCACTGCAAAAAAGTATTTAGTTGGCTGCCTTGTTGGCTAGTGAATCAGCAAGACGGTTGATGATTCACTAGCCACTGATTCACTGATGGATACTTCAACTAAAGCTGATATTATTACTAAGTAAAGTTGTTGATACCATGTACATAGCTTGATCAACAAAAATCAGATTTTTCAACAATGTCTTTTATATTTATCACAAATGTTCTTAATAAAAAAACCTGCAACGTCCCTGTACCCATCAGTCGATTTAAAAAACTTCAAATTAAAATTTGACTTGATTAAAGCGATTACTTTGGCTGAAATTTCGCGGTTTTTAAAAGTAATCTACTGTTAATTTCGACGATGGCAAAGTTTGAGAAAATCCGCTGTCGATTTTCAAATGCTTATACTTTTCGACCAAGCGCAGGGCCGTAACTGGAAAACTCAAAACAGCAAAAATACTTTAAAATCAAATAATGTAATTAATTTTTTTTCCAAAGGGACTTTTTTATTGTTCACATGTTCATTATGATACAGACGTGAGATTTAGAAGCAACAGCGTTGTTCGAAATCCGACACTCCTTTGTAAATACTAGCTCTATATCTCAAAATTCATTGAAGTTGAATCTTTAAAATTTGATACATTGTTGATATTTTTAATTTAATAAAATGTTTTAAGATTTTGATTATGCAGTATCGATGTTGTAGCTTTAAAATATAAATAATCTCTAAAGGAAGCAAGCCTATAGTAAAGTCACCATAAAAAAAAACTTAAGATAAAAATATGCAAAACAATAAAACAAAAATAACGCAGGCCCTCGAAACAGCTATATTAAATAAAAAACGACCTAACAATAGCTCAGAGAAAAATAATGAAAATCATACTAAGCCCAAATTTTCCGGAATACGGAGAAATGAAACTAAAAAGCAATAAAAAAAAATTAAAGATGAATTCGAAGGTGAATAAGATACATGAAAGCACAGCGTCTGAAGTAGGCTGGACACGTCATGAGAAGAAACCCGATAACGTATAAAGTAAGGATCCACCAAAATTTGTAAGACAAAAGAGAGGTAATCTAAATCAACAAATGGATTTTAAACGCCTTATATATTAGCCATAATCTAAGGAGTGCGGCTGGATAAGGATGAATGCTCAGAATAACGTTTACTAAAAGCCTGTGACCAATACATATTTTTAACATTTACAGAATTTTCAAAAACGAATAATTTCAATTATCATTTCTCTCAGTACGATCCTGTTTATGGATCCTCTTAATTACTATAACCAACTTTAAGGGAAAGCCGATCCTCATTCAGAGAAAAACCTATAACTTAATTAGATATCTTCTAATTAACTAAGTGCCCAGCATTCTCCATCTGTTTTTCTCTCTCTGGTCTACCCCTCCGACCCTCCTAGCCATTGAAGTATTGATGGATTACGGAAGAAGGTGACAGTTGACTTCCAAAACCGATAAGACTGACTACCCCTTTTTACCTGATAGATTATGAATTCACGCAATTTCAGGTTAAATTGAGTACACTGGGAAACGTAAATAATTTGCTTTATCTTGCTAGAATGTAGTGGTCGATCAGAAATAATGTTAATTTAATAAAAATAAATTGTTGGCATCTTTCTCGTCAAGATTTCATCTTGGCGAAGTTGAAGAAGAACGTATTTTTCGAACTATACCTAACTAAATCAAAATTCCAAACCTGTTTTCCTGTGATGCTCTTTCACGAAATTTTTCGATTTAGACAAATACCGTCAGTTACGCCCCGCCCGATAAGGAATTTATATTGAAATATCCTACCAATTAATTGCAACTTCAGACATAGTTCATTATTAGATTTTCATGTTCCTGTCGTACTCTTCAACAGTAATTTAATAAAATCATCTATAATTCTGATTCCCAGATTCGGATGTGAAATTTTCTTCCGATACCTGCCTTCATTTTAATTCATTTTGTCGGAGCGAGACCCCTTTGCGCCCCTTTGCTCCCGAATATTCACATATCTGGTTTAATTGAGAAGATCCGGATGGATGTTGCCGAAGCGGAGTCAAAACGTAGACAGAAAGGCACGGAGTTTTGTTTGTTATTAATTTCGAAATACGTTCTTAACGTCAACGGTAAATTTCTTAAATCTTAAATGTACGTATGTCGGAGCTTTAGACACGTCCACTCAATTTTTTGACCCTTGTTACTGTCTATAAAATCACTGTTCGACTTCTATTGTAACACTTTTTATTAGGTTAATGACGTTTTTAAGAGTACACGTTTTTACTTGTTATTTTTTTGTATTCAACGTATTTGTTTATTGATCTTTCTGTTATTAGACGTTTCTGTCGTTTGACGTTTTTATCGTTGGAAAGTTTTTGGTTTTTGACAATTTTCTTATGTGATATTTTTTTGGTATTTGACATTTTTATCATTTAACGTGTCTGTTACCTATCTGTAATATTGTTGAAGTGGCACTGTGGATTTAAATTTAGCCCAGTTTAATACATTTTTAAAGATACAGCGCTCAAACCTTTTCTTTGAGTCAATGTCCTGCCCTCCCATTGTGCAGTACAAACTAAACCTTGCACTTTTTAACACGTTGAGTAATGAAGAAAAAAATCATGATGAAGGACAGGAAATTTTTTGACACTCATATTACTCGGATAAAGCCTACATTTATATGTTTTATGTTTCAACAAAATTTTTTTTTATCAAATATTTAATTTTTTCTGGCTTAACAATGATTACTCCCCACAGAATTTTTCTCTTATTTTTAAGGCCAGCTAAACACTTCTATTACTATAAACGGCTAAGAGCGAGTTTCTATGTTTGTAGCATTATAGTGAGGCGTACTATAAAACTAAAACTAAATCACTTAATTTTTCCAAAATATAACTCCAATTATAAGGCATCTTTAATATGTATTATAAGACGAATGCTTTATGTATCAGATTATTTTTTGTTTTTTAAGTTTGAGATTTCGGATTTTGGCGTTTTTTATATTGATTACGGTATAGAAACAAGATTTGTGTTTCTTTGCCGATATTTCTCTTAAAATTTTTCTAGTTAGGTATACCTAATCGATTAAATAATTAAAATGATCGTTCATGCTGTATTTGTTTTTATTTTTTAATAATGCACAACTAATATTTTGAATTCAAGAAGTTTCAATCGCAATTATTCAAAATTTCATCGATTCTATTCCAAAAAATATGTCTACTCTAAAAATCAAAGCCTCCTTAATAGAAGCAGCAATCAATAAGTCACTCGAAATCACCATGGAACAAAAAACATATAGGCCCATTATATTCTATATCTTGAGCATACAAAGCCTACTTCAACCTACATTCATAAAAATACACCAGACCCTACAAAAGACAGGTATTGTAGTCTGGTCCCCGAGATTTATACACTAGCTACGTCCTCAAACCAGCATAAGTCAAAACAGCGCGTCGGAGAGAGACAGGAACAAAAACGGGGGTTGGTGCTCAGACAGTGTAGGTGTACATGAATGAAAATATAGAATATGAATCAGTGTTGAGGTGTGGTGATACACAGAAAGCCATAAGTTTGATAGTTAATTCTTTTTAAAACACAACGCTACGTTGGATCATTAGTACCCATCAGGGAAAAGTAAATGCAATGGGTGATTTATCAAACAGAATTATACGCTATGCCGGACGGGCATAGGGAAGTATAATAGGAATAGATAGATATACATATCTGAAAAAAAAACATCATTTCAAAACAACCAATTTGTAATTTAATTTTTGCATTGTACGGGGAGTTGCAAAAAAGTTCGCACAATGTTATAATCTCCCAATCTATGAGAAAATAAAGTATACTTACTTAATTGCCTTAAAAATACATTAAAGCAGATATTACAAAGTGGAAATTATAGTAAGTGTGCAATATTTTTGTCGTGGAAAAAAATAAAGTAAAGTAATGAATACTAAACGAGAAAAATATTGATTTTAAGCGATACAAGAAGCATATTATAGAGTGTCGACATTGGGTGCAAGATTCTACTTGCCCCAGAAAAACATAAATTATTGTTATTTTACAGGTTTTATTCGCTTACTTTTTATACATTAATTCTATTCTACGGTCCTTTTTATCAGCAAACTTATACTCATACGCCTATTTAAAAAATCTCCTCTTTTATTAACTTATATACTACATCCACGTCTCTAATGTATAATGGAAACGCGCACTGGAGAATAAACACAAACTAATAATAAAGCTCGCCGTCCTGGCAAAAATGCAGCGAGGTGAGACGATGAAATGATAGAAAATAATTGAAAATTTGAAGAAACCATGCATATGCATTTGTATGTTTTTAACACTGTTTTGTTATTCTTATACAATTCGTTCAATGTATATCTGACACCATAAACTTTTATATGTACAATACGATATAGTTCAGTACCATTAAAATTAAATAAAAAACAAATTCAATAAAATGACAGTAATTCACATCATTTATTGATATGAAACACATTTTTGTTAAACCGATTCTGATTAATGAGCACTTTCTTCTTCTTTCCGTTTACTTATATCATATTAGCCATTGTTAGTAGTTTTAAATTATTTTTTATTATATTCGCCATATATATTTATATTTTAAAAATTTATTATCTGACACCTTAAGATTCCTTTCACTTCATTTGATGGATTGCAATTTCTCTTAGGTTTTGTTCTTCATATCTTTTTCTTTACGTTTCTTCCTCTTTTCGTTTCCGTTAATTTTAAATTTGCTTTGAATATTAGTTAGAGTGCGTCCCACCAACGAGACGGGCCAGAAGAGAGGATATAAATTTGTTCCACGAGCCCATGGAGGGGGAAAGTGAAAAAATTGTTGGTAACAAAACGTTCGCCCTTCGGTCCCATGAATTACCTGACGACTTTTGAAAAAGGGGTGGGGTGAATATGTGGTATCCTTCGGTCCCATATATTACACGCATTACAATATTTCTTTAATTGCAGTCCACGCTTGGGGAATTGGGGGAGGAAATGAGATCCAAAATGGATCTAATTCGACTTAACTTTGGCCCCATACATCTCTCTCACAATAGAACCTTCAAACTTTTATTTTGTGGTTACTCTTGAGGCCCCAAAAAAGAGCGAGTTGGGTATGAGTAACCCCCATCACTCTATTAGAAAAAAAAAGATTTTTTTTATATGGAAGGGTGGCGGTAGAGGGTGAGAGGGTGTAAAAGTTTTTAGTCCAATAAATTGTACCCAAAGTATATTATATTATTATTATATTATTTTCCTAAGTCTAGCGGTTGACCTCCTCTGGGATGGAAAGTGAAGTAGGTGGGGGGAGAAGCTGAGTGGTTTGAAATCATTTCAGACGGAGCTTATGGCCCCGTATTAGGCGAGGCAGAGGAAGAGGAGGAAGTTGGAGGAGTGGGAAAAAAGTAACTTTTTTACGATCCTTTATCCGTCATGTAATATTGTCCATGTTGGTTCAATATCCATGTTCGCTATAGGCTAATTTTATTAGTCAATCAAAATTCATAATAATTGTGGATAAATGGATTTCATATATCGAAGGTTTGGAAAAAATACTATATTCAATTTTGTTTTATTGATGACACTAAAACTCGTCAATAGCTACTAAACAAAATTTACAAAAAGAAAATCGGTTCACAAACAGAAGAGAAAATGGTTCTGAACTGTTTTGTTTTTGCCTATTTATATATAGATATACAGTCGTGCAATATAAGTTTTTTCGTATATCACTAATTTTCTGTAGAACTTATTAATGATAAGGTTCAAACATTTTCATTTATGTCTTGCAATTAATTTTGCTGTCGGGCTTTTTGTCGTTCAATCGATATTAAAAAGTATGAATATTTTAATAACAATAATTATAATATTCAAATAAGTGAACATAATTATTAGAATGGCAATTCTCGAACAACTTATAGAAATAAATATACGACCATATTATATAAAATCGAATAACTATTAGAAATAATTTAGCTTTACAAAAATCGCTTTTGTTTGTTTTTTATAAAAAAAAATATATTTTCTTCTATCATACAGACATTGTTTTGCAATGAAATATATACTTTTCTTTTCGTGTAATGTACTTCTATTGTCGTTCAACATCGTTTTTCTGTTATCCAATTTCTTCCCCTGCTTATTTACGAGAAGGTGGTGCAAAAGTACTCTTAAATGTTTGTCGTACAACTAATTTTTGCAGTCGTGCAATCTATTTTGTTCTCATTTAAATAAATATATTTTGTACAAAACTGTTTATCTCACACAAAGAGTTTTTCAGTTTTTAAACTTAATTGAAATTCTTGTCGCCAACCATAGAAATGGCAACGATTTTACTATCAATACACGTAGAAATAATACGAATACGCAGCAGGCACAGACGAAGTAACGTCGAAAGTTGATTCGGTCCCGAAAAAGGGAAAGGGTTGTAACGCCAAAAGGACTGTTTTAAAGGGTCGGAATTGGTAAAATAAGGGAGAGCCACCCCTAGATGGCTAATTAGTAATCAAAGTGTGACAAAATTTTCGATGAGGAAAAGCTCAAAGTAGAGAAATTCCCTTCATTATTAATCTTTATCTTTGAATGGCGAAATTTGACATTGGCTGGAATGAAAAATTGCGGCTATTTGAGGAGAAGTCGATATTAAGATTTTCCGGCCGCTCTCGCAATAACAGTTAATTCGCTTTTCTTCGGAATGTATGAGCGACGTCTTGTTATAGTGTTGAAAATCTTAGAAACCTTTATAACATCCCCAAATTTTTATTATTTTTTTTTCTTACAAAATTTCTCGTATCTATCTGTATATTTAAGGTGGGGGATGGTGGGTTGCTCTATAGTACTAAGGCCCCAGTAGACACATTGTGCATCTCAACTTCTAAAAAATCTGCTGGTTGTCGCTGAGAGGTATCTAGAGATACCCATCTTCCTAGCTCATCTAAGTTCTGCATGTTATCAACTCCTCCATAATATGCTTATTGTCGCTGGAGGGTGTCTAGGGATAGCTAGCCTCTCAGGCCAAAGTCTGCTGATTAGTAACGTTGTCGAAAGGTGTTTCCAGCTTCCCCATTTTTTGAAGAGGCCATGTGGTGGGTTTCTACCACCCCGATGGTAAATGAAAGAGTAAAGCCATTCTGTCCGCTAGCCCCTATACATATAAATTGTTGATGGCGTTTTAAGTATTCCTTTGTTTATTGTTTTCGTATTTATACTGTTTTCTAGTTCCATCGATTGGTTAATAAGGGTCTAATAATAAAAATTGTTGGATACGGTTATTCCAGATGTTCTTTGCACTTACCTCATTAATACTTATATCTACTAAGCTTGAAGAGTACGACACTGCTTTTTAAGCAGTGATGTATGTTGTGATTATCAATTACACCACCCTCAATACGCTGAAAAGAGGCGAGTGTTTGATTGATTTAAAAGTTGTAACTTATTTTGGACAGCACTTTCTGTGGCGTCACTATTGAGGTTCTAATATTTTTTGTTTGTTAATTTTACTGTTTTATTTACAGTAAACATTTCTAATCTCATATTCTGATATTTCGATAACGTCCAAGAGAGTCATTGGTTTTTCTAATGCTTCACGACTTATTTCATAGGCAAATTAGTTGTGACGAAAGTGTAAAGAGCCAAATAATTTCCGAAACTGCGATATTGACTGAAAATTTCCATAAATGCTCGAATCTGCTTTAAATCAACACGTATTGAATATCTCCGTCTTTCTCTTAAAGGCTGTCAAAGATTATTAATATATCCAACTTTAGGAAAGCCTAGCGAACGCTGTGAAATATAAAGTATTGATTAGTAATTATCAAATGTCAATAAATATTAGCAGTAACCCTTTTCAGGAGAGCATTTTTCCCCCTTAAAGGAATATCTGCTCTGACAGCTTTGATACTTGAAATCTTATGAATGGGTTATTCGTATACAAACAGCGTCTTTTCATATTTTTAATTGCTAATCAATTTTTACGAACAATAAAATACTGAGGATATTCGTTATTAGCTTAGATATCAGCTGCGTTTGCCGTAAAATGCAACTACTAAAACATATTACAGGCTCGGATCAAGGGGTGCTCAGGAAATGAACTTTGTCAGGCAATTTTAATATAATAAAATTAAAATGCTCTGTAATTTTTTCGACTCTTGATAAAGTTTTAGCTATAATAATGCCTACCAATCTCCCGCACGCGGCGATTATTGTTTTGTTTGGACCTATGATGATTTAGTCTCCATTTTCTTTCCAATAAAATTTAAGAGAATTCGTATAGGTTACACCTAATGTAAAGTTTGCAGTTATGAGCGTACTCTTTTATAACTATATAAAAAAAAAACCTAAGCACATTTTATCTGTATGTCTATTGTGAAATTGCTAGCGAAATTGCTAGCGAAAATTTGCTAGCGTTCTGCGATCCTTAAAGTATATTAAGTTCCCTTTAGATCCTTTAGGAAAATTTAAATTTTTTTCCAATTTTCCGGCGGTACCAACTTTTTTGATAGCGACTCTATCTGTTTTCGGAAATTGCCTATCGGTTTGAAAAAATCGTGAAAAATATTTTCCGAAAAAAATCTAGTTTAGCAGTAGTAAATGTAGAAAGGAGCTTATCCACATCAAAGACATTAACAACATGGATGCGATCGCTTATGATGTACAACTGTCTACTGGGGTTGGCTTTGTTGCACATTCACAAAGAAGTAGATTTAAATATACAAATTATAGATAGGTGCGGAAAAACTAAAAGAACATAGACACGGTAGACCAGAGCTATATAAGAAAATAATATTTCTTTTTATGTGATTTTTATGTTTTATTACTAACCCAAACCAACCAAAAAAGTGTATATTTCCCTTCTTATCAAAATCTGCCACACTGACATTCCAAAAATAATTAAGTAGAACTTTGTGATTTATATCCTGTAGTAAATAGTATATACCTATTTATTATCTTTAATATTTTTGTAAATATAAAGTTAAAATGTATTAAGAAATGTAATGTATGTGGTATATTAGAAAATGAAAAATCCTCAGCATGAAGGTTATTTCGAAGCGACCCCTGTGTCCAATGTCACAAAACTAACAAGTATGTTTAATTTAAACCTATTTAGACAATATACGTCACCTATGTTTTCTATCAGTTTTATTACACATTTGGTCTTAGCTTGATGTTATGTCTCTTACTTATTTTGATTTCTTTCTTTGGACTCTATTCTGGAACTATTTTAATATTTCAATAATGAAGTTGTTCTCTATTCCCCACAGTTAGACTAGTAGTAGTTCCCTGTAAGTTTGCTGATGTTGGCTTCAAAAAATAATAATATTTTGTTAAAATTAAAATGCAATTGTTTGCATTTCATTTCAAGTTTTATTCTTTTGGTGAAAATATTTCAAGTCCTCTGTCGTGTCTATATTAAGTCAGAGAGTTACCTAGCGGACTGAGTGGACGAGCACCCATAGTTATATGTATCCCTCTGCATTGGTGTAGCTATTATAGGGCAGTTCGGGGCCCATCTGATAATTATGTAAGTATAGTTAATATATTCAAATTTGTAAGAATTTTAAAAATTCATGATTTCAAATGTTTCATTTCAAATGCTAAGGAGATTATTAGAGACTACGAGTATTTTGAATTCTTAAATCCGACAGTTTTCGAGTGCACAGAATAAAAAATGTGAAATGTTTTACAAAAAATGTTCGGGAAAAATCTTTAACAATCAGGTAACTCAGTACCTGTATTTAATTAATTTAGGTAAAAGTGAACCGTGAATTAAACGAAGCATTGAATCTAAGACAATATTTTAAGATTATAATTGAAAAACTTATTTTGTTAGAGAGTATATACCAGATGTTTCATGGACTTGTAGAATATTTTTTACTTTACCTCTGACAGTAGCTAGTGTTGAACGTTCGTTAAGTAAATTAAAAATAATTAAAAAATACTTCAGGTTAAGAATGAGCTAAAATAGACTAAGTCAACTTTCTTTGCTATCAATTAAATCTGCACGGGCAGCTAAAACTGGACCCACTTAGGAAAAATTGTAATAAAACGAGGTATTTCATAGAAATTAATAAATTAGTTAAATTCAATTGAACCCCTACAGGAAGTAAGTACAACAAAACAGTATGCGATTTCATTAGAATTCCGCGCGGTTTTTTACACGGCAAGCGCGACTCCAACATCCGAAATAATATTGAATAGCAATTGAAAGGATTTTTCGTTGAATTAAATGTCGTTAAATAGTTCTAGCTGGCGTGGGAGGAGGGATTCGTCTTTTGTTTTTCAATTGTCAATCATTCGCATGAAGCAGTTGATGCTGACATTTGATATTTTTTCGTCGGGGACATGTCATTGGGTTTCTTATTATTTTTTTTTTCGTTGGATAATTAGTCGAAATGCAAATAAATATAAAAGAGGACGGATACGCTTTGTGGATATGCTAAATAAAATCTCACAGGGTTCAATTGCAAAGCATTGGGATCGTTAATTGTTAATAAATCAGAAATAAAAAAATTAGTCAGTTATTTTCATTTATGTTTTACATAAAGCGTGAACCCAGAACTATCTTGGAGCTCCCAAATCCTCGATACACCACTGTAGCTTCCTTGAAATATGTTTTATGATTGATATTAGTTATTATATAAGGTGTGTGTTACGATATAAATTATTACCAAAGACAATATCTCAATTTACAAAATAATCGAGACTGACTCCCTCACGAGAAAACTCGTAGTGTAAAAGAAACAACAAACGATATGATTTTGAACAAAAGATTTAAAGACTAAGAGAAGTAATAGGACGTTTAAGGTTTGTTAAATATTGGCTGAACCACGTAAAAGATCTTCACTGTACCGCTGGTTTTTTAAAAACCATTTCATATCGCCTTTTGATTAGAATTCATAGTTTGAACAATTTATGTAAAATACCCATTAGCCTGCTTATGTAAAATATTTGGACCCCATGCCCATTAATCCTGTTTTTATAAAAATATTTGGCCCCTTTAATCGTTAAGCCTGTCCATGTAAAATTTTTTGGTCCATGTAAAAATATTGGAGCTCTTTGCCCTTTAAACCTCCCATGTAAAAATGTTTGGTAAGAATATTTGGACCCTTTAGCTTTTGGTTCCATTATTAAAACAATATCAAATCAGATTTTTTTTTCTGAACCCTTTTCAAAACAGTACAAAATGCTTTTATCATGAATTGAACCTTGGTCGCAAAAACGTTAAAATAGAAAGTTGCCATGAAGTCTTATGGCAAATAAATTCATATCTAATCAAATTTGTATTTACCAGAAAAAAACGATTATTTTGATAATTGTTATCTAAGTATCTAATTATTAAATGCTAACAATTTAAACATCAAATCGATTTTACTAATTACATAAAATAAAATTGAAATATTGCACCTGACATATTTGACAGCTGATGTATAAAGTAGATTCGCTTATGATGGTGAGTGGGGTTTTCCGAATTTTCCTTACCTGTAATTAATATTTTTTTATTATTATTATTCATATTTACTTGGGCGTGTGATATATGGCAGTTTCCATATGACTAAATAGTGCAATGTGTATTCCTTTCCTAATTGGTCGGTGGAACAATCAGAACGTCAATAATTAAAAAGTGACTCCAATGAATAAAATATTGTAAAATAAGTAATCTTGTTAGAACATATAAAATATGCTCCATACAAAATGCATTGTATTGTAAAACCGAAAATTCTGAAAATCCATAGATTTCTCGATTAGTAAAAATTAGCTAAGAAAATCAGAAACGCAAGTTTATCGGAGCTGTTGTTCTAGAGTTATCGTCCGACATATATACGTGGAGACGTCGAAACGAATTTTTTTTTAGAACTTAGAGTGGTCGAAAAGTGGAGAAAAGTGTTATTTTAAATTTTACTAATACATTGTAAATTATATAAACTTGCTGTTTTTGATATATTCCATAATAATAGATTATGAAGAATTTAACTAGTTTTTTTCACCACCCCTGAAGTACACATATTGGCATGTATTCTATGGTATTCCTTATTCGCTAGACATTGATAAAATATTCGGTATCCATCTGAAATACTTTTAAATTATATAATTGTTGCTAAGGCCCACAAGTTGTAGCAAACAGGCATAATTTAAGTAAATATGTTAGATAGTTAGATACTATTTTCTGATTAATTTTTTGAATTTGATAAAATGATAAATGATAAAATATAAATTAAAGAAAAGAAAACCTACGAGAGTTGAATTTACAGTTCTTGCCGAAAAAATATTAAGAGCCGCTACTGTAAGAGATATACACATGTTTCGTCGATGTACCAGCATATTGGTGTCTCGACCATCAATAAATGAAGATTTTTTGCGATGACACATCTGGAAAATAAGGTCTATAAGAGTTCGGGCGCTATTGGTGTGCACAGGAAATTGTATTTAAATCATTATAAACGACTGTCTGCGTGGATTTTTTTTAATAGAAAAAGGCATTCGTATGATTACTTACAGTGAGATCGAGTTACCGCTGTATGTGAGGCATCGGAGCGATATTTTTGAATTTGGAGTAATGGCACTTAATTTTTAGTAGTTTTTTTTACAAAACGGGAAATGGTATTTAAGTCAAATATTTATACCAAAAAAGTCTGGAACGCATGAAACGAAGCCTTACATTTGATCCAAATAGTTCTGTGTTTACCAGATAAATTTCGATCTTTCAAGAATTTAAATTAGCTCCAAATTAACTTCTGTTTATTTAGTTTTTTACCTCGAGGACGAAAAAATATACAAATATTTTGTTTGAAACATAGACGTTAGACATACTTGACACTTAAAGGTTGACACTTGTCACTTCCAACGGATCGGAGAAACTTGTGGAATTATATGAAAATTTTAAATGAAACAATGCTTCCAAACCAAACATAAAATATTCCAACGAATTGAGAACCTCCTCCTTTTTTTGTTGTCATTTCGAAGTTTTGTATTTTCGTAACTTTTCATAATTTTCATAATGTTTAGTTTCAATATTTTCATTTTTGATCATCTTTCGTAAAACCATTTTTATATCCATAACAGAATAAAAAATACATTTACTACTTGCAGAATATTTTGATATGACCCTCGTATACATAAAACATAAAAGCTGTAAGATTTTACGTATATCAGTCGACATTTAAATATAATACCCGAATTAAAATCCTTAAAATATTTTACGATCGATAGTGTCCCAGTATTCCAAATATTTTTGAACTGACAGGAACGAAAACAGACGCGTTTTCGTGATGAAATTTATATAGATGGCATCCGATCAAATCATCCATGGCAGCTGACGTTTCGAACAATTGACGAACACCTGTTCGTGAAACAAACGAATGTTCGTTATCAATTGATATCAAAACCGATACGACGATATGGATGGTGTGTATGTGCCTTTTTGCCGCAACACGATCTATTCATCAGCTGTTCAAAACGTCAATATAAATAAAACAGTAAGGAGAAATCGATGGAAAATGTTTTCTTTTGCAAAAATTCAAATAAAATAGTACTTATATTATTATTTGACAACCTGACGTTCTCTTGTTGTTTTTGCGAGAAAATTAGTTTTTTAATTGAAGTCTGAAAGAAATAATAAAAATATATATGTTTCCTTTTCTTCTTCTCGATCTCATTGTATTCTTTAGGGTTTAGGGGTTCTGTATCCGTACGGTGGGGAAAGTGGACGGGTGGGTTATTCTTCCGACCGCACTCATGCCTCACTGTACCCATTGTGCATCCTCTGTAATGGGTGAGGCCGCTCCTAGCTTATCATCCAGCCAGTAGAATTTATTTTGTTGATAACGTAACCGTAAGATGCCTCTTTCGGTGATCTTTATTGTGTGTGTACGAGTGCGGATATGTTGACCAACGACACTGTTCCTTAGCAGAAAATAAAAATTAATCAATTGCTTTTACTTAAAAATGGGTTACAAAGATTACTTGTTTTTAAATAAATAATATCGTGCAGGTCATTTTCAACCAGTCCGGTCCTGATCTATGTTTACGTTATCGCCGTTTAGTCGCCCGCCCTACAAGATATATCTTAATTTGGTGGATATGCCATTCCAGGAAGTTCTCGACCTTCCGAAGAGTAATCGACATTTAAATTTTTGGCGAAGGCCTTATCTTCCTTTAATCTGGAACTTCACCATTCTTTATAAATAAGTTGTTGGAGCAGTCAATTCTAGCTAAGAGATCATTCTGTGTACATGTATATTGTCTATATAAGTATTAAGTACAAATAAATTAGTTACGAAATAAACTAGCGCATAAGTGTATACAAAAAATTAAATAAATAAACTTTTAAAATTGTCATCTTTTCTATCATTTTTGACAGAGACAACAAATTTTAAAATTATCTACTTTTAATAGAATTTATAGAAAAATTTATTGAAAATTGTAGTATAATTATTAACTGTAAGTTATTTTTTTTAAACAAATACATTTTTGCACGTTGTTACTATACAATGTAATGCATTACTTTTTGTTGTTTTAAATCGAATAAAATTCATATATTTGACAATTTAAAAGCATTCATTGACGTTTTTTCCAAGAAAATAAACCAATATTTTTTCAAAAATATATACGCCGGTATATCGTTAAAAAACACGTATATAAGAACATTGAAAATAAAAAAAAAAAATAACAACCAATACAACAAAAAATATGACACGAATTTAAAATAAATTCACTTGTCATTTCAGCATTACTAATAAAACACTTACCGTCCGATTTCTCAGAATATGTGTGTTTATTTTATAAAATACGTTTATTGAATTTTTAATTTTATTTAAACAAAAACATTCAAGGTTGCACATCAATCTACAAAGACGATACGACGACACAATATACGGAGTAAACGAAAAGTTGGATTCAGTTCAATAATTTTTGGCTGAAAATTTTATAAACTATTTAAATAAAGTACCAATTTGTATTAATTTGCAGAGTCGTAGATGTAAACTTTTAATTCCGGATTTATTGGTCAAATCTAAATTCGTGCAATATTCGAAAATCGATTGGAGTAAAGTAGAGCAGACCAAATAGTTTAATAAAACATAAAACCATGTTATCTTTAGTTAACTTGAATCTAGAAGAAAAATGAAATATTTACATAAAATATATTTTGTGACTGGCATGAATTTGTAAGTTTCTGTTGAAATTTGACACCTTCAATAATTAAGGAATTCTTGAACACCCCTCGTAAATAATAACCGTTATCGTTTAATTATTGCAACAAAGTATTTATTTAAAATCTTTCCCACATAAAAACACGATTATATCTTAAATTACTTGATAATATTATGATTGGGTATGCATATTTGTTAGTACCAGGAATTTGTATTAATCTCCTTTATTTAACATACGATATTACTTGCTAAGCTCTATTTCTTTTATGGGAAAACAAAGCCAGGAAAGTAGTTGTAGAAAATGTGATAACAATAATAAACCAGTTATATTTAATTCTTAATAACAAATTACCTAAATACATGCATATAGTTATGCATGATTTTTGTTTAATTTTAAATGCAGAAAAATACTAATGTGTCTACCTTACCTAGCCATAATAGAATAAGTTTGTGTTGTAGTTATTCATTTCCTTATTTCACTTTTAAATTCATCATATATATTATGGTGGACCTCATTGTGTGTGTGTGTCAGCACATCTGGGGGGTACTTTATAAATGATCATTTTTATATTTTATGGAATATATCTGTTATTACTCTTAATATTATTATCTATAATTTTTGTTCTGTACAAAATTTTCCTAAAATGATCCATATTCGAAAAATTTGATAAAGTGTAAACAAATTATTTTTTTATAAAAATTGTTTAAATAAAAGTTGTTTGTAATATAATTCTCTATAATTTTTATTCTATACATAATTTCTCTAAAATTGACCGTATTCGAGATATTTGAGAAAATGTGTAAATTTCGAATTTTGAAGAAAACTCAAAAACGGATAAAGAAAAAAACAATAAATTTTAAACATAAGTTTTATTTCGGCCTGATGTAAAATGATTAGATTTTGGACAAAGTCGGAACATCTGGGGGGTACTTTATGGGAGGCCGTTTTTATATTTTATGGAATATATCTGTTATTTATGTTTGGAGGAGAAAATTCTTCAAATAAATAATATTATCTATAATTTTTGTTTTATACCAAATTTTCCTGAAATGGTCCGTATTTGAGAAATTTGACAAAATGTGCAAAATTCTGATCTTTAAGAAAATTGTTGAACTAAAAGTTGTTTGCGATATCGATCTTTATAATTTTTGTTTAAACATGATTTTTCTAAAATGGACCGTATTGGAAAAATTGTAGGAAAAGTGCTATATTAAAATTTTTCAGTATTTTCGTTTTCAATGAATATCCATGGAAAAATGGTTCAAGGTAGATGTATGTGGAAAATGTATATATTTAGTTTATCCTCTAAACATTTATACTGCCGTGTTAATTCAAATGGTCGTAACTGCAATTTTGCTTGATATAAAGATATGACCACTACGCCTGACAACAATGAATTTTTTGTTCATCTCTATAATTTTCATGGATATATATTCTATAAAATCCGAGATTTAACGCTTAGAAATTTGGGCGTCAGTGATTTTTCTTGAAAAATCGAGTTTTGTCACGTTCATGTATTAAACAGATACGGCCATTTGAATTAACACAGCAGTATAGAGGTGTTGCAATAGGTTGAACAAAATAATCTGAAAAAGCCTATAATAACTAGATAGGAAAGTCATGTGTTGGACACATCAGATTTTAATTTTTAGGTGATTCTTAAGGCCTAAAAAAGGGGGTTGGGTGTGGGTAACCCCCACCGCTCTACTATATCCGACCTCAGCTTAATAATCATTAACAGCTCAGAGAAGCTATACAAAAGGGGTGGGGGAAGGAGGTCAGCCTACTCTTCGAATTTGTTTATTTTTTTATTATCTAAACAACCAATTTCTCAAAATACCCGACTTGTGAAAAAAACTTCACTCCACCTTCACTTCTTTGGGAGAGAGAATGACTTGTCCCTTCTCTCGAAGGGTGAAATTATTTTCGCCTCAAAATCCATTCCATCGTAGCCGAAGTTAATTTTTTTAAGTTTAGCGATTCTATATATCGACCTCCTCTAGGGCGAGTGGAAGATGTAGGGGAGTGGTAATTGTACAGTTTCAAATCATTTCAGACGAGCCTTATGGTATCGCTATTAATATTTTTTTATCTCTCACCATTAAAGTGTGGGAGAGGAAGAGGAGGGAGAAGTTGGAAGAGTGGGAGGTGGAAGAGTGGGAGGTGGAGAAGTAGTATTTTTTTTTTAGTTTTTCACGTTCCTCTATCGGTCCATGTATTATTGTCCATGTTGGTTCGAAATTAAAGTGTACTTATGTTCGCTAGAAGCTAATTTTATTAGTCAATCATAATTTATAATTGTGGTTTAATGTATTTCGTATAGCGAAGTTGAGAAAAATTTATTTTCAATTTTGTTTTATTGATAACACTAAAGCTAGTTAATAACTGCTAAGCAACAATTAAAAAAAGAAAATCGGTTCACAAACAGAAAGGAAAATGGTACTGAACTATAAAAGATGATTTTTTTAGTATATAAACGCAAATGATTCAATCATAGTTCAAATTAAGATTGCAGATATTTCAATCTGATGCAAAATGCTGATAGACATGATATTCTAGTGAGTACTGTAGTCGGTATTTTAGATCTGGCTTTGTAAATGTTAATAATAATGTTTCGTTTTTTTGCTCCAAGCAGTCGACGTAATTATAATTTTTATTATTTTAGATACATATACAATTTTAATGATAATGTAGACAGTTATCTTCGCATCTATATAGATATCAAACATTTCCCAACTCAAATCAACGCATTGAAGCGGACAGATACACTTTGAGTATTATATAGTACGTGAGTATTATAAAAAGTTTACTAAAAGCGGTTATCCGAGAACCGCATGGTGTATTTATCGTTGAACAAGATATTATTAATGGTATCACATGATGTTGAAATGTGAAAATTATTTGTGTGAATTGATTATTAAATATCCACAACAATTGGAATGATCTCAGTTTATTGCGATTCTAAACCTCATAGCAAATTTTGGTTTAATTATAAGGTTGGGTCGCTAGAAAGGCATTTAAAATACCGATCAGCTGTGTTGGGCCAGACACGATCTTGATGGGTGACCGAATTCGTAGAGCTCGGGACCCATCTCTACGGTCTAATTTATAGGTAGAATGTATGAGTGGAATTTATAGACAGAACATATGAGTTGAATGAATAGAAAGGAGTAGAACTAGGTCATCAAAATGGAGGCAGAATAAACGCATGAAGCTGCAGTGACAGTTGGAACCCAAGCTTGATTGGGAAGTATCAGGCTGGAATCCAAACCGGATTGAAGGATCATAGGTATGCCTCAAAGGGAGAAAAAGAAAATGTTTAAAATTATTTTCGAAGGTACCTGGGAGTTGAGTAATAAATTGTGATTTTGAAAACTACGACTGTGGACTCGTCAGAAAAAAAAAATATTATCAGAACATTATTCCAGTCAGTTTGTTTCCTAACCAACTCAAATCTGGCAAGAAGATGTTCCCTAGTGAGTCGCGGTCATGTAACTTTAGTTATAATATCGTACTCCCTTAGACGATTTCAAATTGTTTGTGGTAATATGGGTATTTCAAGCAGCTAGAAGCTCATTTTGAAGCAATAACATAGTGTAATTATCATCTCTAAGCGTTGTTACTATTGTCGTATCTGACTGAGTCTTCTAGAGCAGGGGTGACCAACTTTTCTGTATATAAGATCTACTTTTTATCTTAAAAGTGTGTCACGATCGACTTGTTGTCATAGGCATAGTCTAGGGGGAAGAAGAGTTGCGAAATGCATACTTGTTTATACATTGTGTTGCAGTATAAGGTAGGGTTGGCACCTTTTTGAAAAGTGAATGCTTAAAAAAGTGATTAGGTATTTTTGGCTAGCTTCAAGAAGGTCCTCATCAGTTTATATTTTTTTTAATAAACCCCTGGTCTCGAGCTTCTAAAAAAAGAAAAAAGGTCCTCAGCTCATATTTTTATAAACCAGGTCCTTTTGAAGAACATGTGCTGTAAAAAAGGACACGTGCCGTAAAAAAGGATATAGCCTCATGACGAAAACAAATTTTCAGGCTCAACTTTTGATAGCAGCATTTACATGCGGTACCTAAAAAAATTGATTTTCCGACAGACACTTGACAGAGAGTATGTGTATAATTTGAAGTTTTATCTTCTACAATCGCTTCAAAGTCCATGGTACACGGAATTTCACCCCAGACATTGCAAGCTATCGACGATCGACCAAAATTGGCTTCGCGATCTACTTGTTGGCCACCGCTGTTCTAGAGTACTGGTCAGTAATCCAGTAATGTGCTGCCTTTCTATAGATCGTAGGTACTCTGATTGGTACCCAAAAACTCGACAAATTGTTAACTGCTTTTTTCCTCAAATTCCGTGTTATACCTTAATTTATATTAATAATTAAAAAAAAAAAAAATAAAAATATACATCAATATTATTTTTGCAATAATAGTTTGCATAGATAGCACACTATATCAAAATGAGTACATTAATATGCAGGTAAATTTTAAATTTAAATGTAGGAATTTATGCTTATACATTTTATAGTTTTTCTCTTAAAGCAAATTGATACTCTCAGAAAAAAATTAAATTTTTATTTAATTAAATTTTTTTACAATCAAAGTGCTACACGCAAATTATTAGAAATGATTTTAAGAAGTAAAAAAAACGCCAACAAAATATAAATAATGCGTTTATTTTTGTGGGTTATGTAATATTCAAAATAAGTTATCCCCGAAAACAAGAAACAAACAAACTAATTTTCTGCCCCTGTTACAAAAAAACACAATCCCAATTCGAAACTCAATACGTCACCACTACCCAAAAATCCATCTTTCGTCACTATTTTTTTCGTAATCCATTCTCCTGAGAAAACGTTTGTCTGCCACATGGCTTGCTTTAGTAGACAGCATAAAATAAGGGTGGTTTTTTTATTAATAAATAACCAATAAGTCTTCAAAAAGTTGTCGTCTGTTCTAGAAGTGATCCAGACCATATGGCATATATTAAGAAATGATATGTTTATTGCGTTCGTTTTTGTGTATGTGTACATACCAAGCATGGGGTATTTTTTCTTCACTGCATTGGAAATGTATTTTTGTTCTACCTTTGATTCAAGGTCGGAAGGATACCAGACGTTTCTATTGTATACAGGGTGTTTCTTATCAATGCCGTAATAGCATATGAACGCATGGCGAACAGATTTAGCGAGTGCAAATACAATTTTTTATTTATTATACTTAAAGTTCTGCTGCCTTAATTTGTGATACTTAAAGTCAATATCGTTGTATTAGTGGTAAAAAGAGCTAAGCCACACACAATAATTAGAGAAAATGGGTAAATAAGTTTGCAACTCTTAGGTTAACACAACTTTCCATTTAAATCTTAAGTATTTATGTACTAAATACGATAAAATTTGGTACAAACGAAATAACGTTCTTCATTTTAAGACTAATTTAAAAACGCTAGAAGATATGTATGTCGCTTAAAAATGCTTTACCACTGAAAGAGATATATGTATTTTCACCTAGCTTCTTTCAGTTTGTGAAATTTTAAGGTTATAATTACAAAATCGCTTATCTCTCTTCACCACTGTATTTTTCAGAGTTGTTTTATTTATGTGATTTAATTAACTCATTTGGCCTAAAAATGTGGCTTAGCTCTGTTCACCACCAATACGACGATATATCGGATATTATTAGGAGAGAATTTAGCATTATGTAAAATTATAGAAACTTTTATATTTTTATCTCTATCTATATCTATATCTCTAGAATTTGAAATAGATCTTGTAAACTGATTGCTGGTGTAAATATTGCTGTCAGTTTCTTCAAAAGATGACCGGAAAAAGTTATTTACCGTCAAGATTCTGCGCGATAGATTATTGTAATGAATCCTGACGGTCAATGACTGTTTCCGATCGTTGTTGGAAAAAAAAACTTGAGTTCCAAAATAAGGTATGTGCATTGTAGTTCATTTTGTGGTTACATCAACTCATATTGCGTCACCTAACAAAATTTCTTGTTTCGGCACCTGTACCTGTAGAAGGTAAAAATATTTACAGATAATACATTATTTATGATTTATCACCAAACGTTAGAGTTAAAAAAATATACTCTTTAAGCATTAAGAAACTTAAACAAAAAAGCGACTAGTCTAAGAACTGGCAAACAAAAAATACTTCTGTTACAATGGTATCTACCTGGACTATTATGACAACCTGTATTTTTACAGAAATAAAATCTCTATTATTTTCCAAAATATCCGGCCTGGGAGTTTTTATTGGTACACTCTGTATAACTGGAACAACACAAGTTTTTTTCATATGTTTTTTTCTCATATTAAGTGTTGTCAACGGCTGTATCTAAAGGATACTTTTTTTTATACACAGAAACAGGTAGATTTTTATTTCTTGCTATCATATCCTCATGCGTCGTTCCCCTCCCATCCTTCACTCTAACCAATATAATTTAAATGGTCAAAGCACCACGACCAAGTAGGACTATTCATTAAAAATAGTTATTTGTGTACCAAGGCCGTAAAGTTGATCTTTTTTGGCACAATCAAAAATTTGCAACTTCTGGTGAGGTGAAAAAAGATCAAACGGTTGAGGTTCACACATTTTTTAGTTGACTGCCTCATCAAGCTGATTTATTCTGTTTTACATTCTTGTTTTTGGAATAAGGCTTAAATGCAAACAATGTTTCAAATTTTTATTTATTTAATAAAAACCCACCGTTAACTAATAAAATTTGTACAAAATTACTAACGATAAGTATGAAAAACTTGTTTATAAAAGACGGCCAAAAAAGTGACACTTTAAAACGGCCGTAAAGTAAATGCGGTCAAAAAGGTGATACTTAAGCGATGTTATTAAATATTTAAAATATCAGTTTTTATGACAATCGCCTAAAAAGTAACTTTATGAAGAATTTAGCTGTTCATTGCCTTACTTTTGATTTTAGCATCGGAAATCCGTATAAATTGTATACAGATGTTAACATAATTGGGTATCAGTAGCATCATAATTAGGTATCTTATTAGTTGACCAGACAAGAAGGAATCAAAAAATAAAAGGGTCAAACAGGTACAATTTGAATATGTAACGTAACAAGAAATCACCACAGAAAATACCGTGTCTGGCAAAATATACGCCTAGCCACTACCAGATACAAATTTCTCTCTACAAATAACGATAATAACTGAAATGTTGATGGTTATTCCACGTTTAGAATATCGGATTATGCGATTATATAAAAAAATCGGTAAATTTATTACTGGTATGTATCTGCGTTTTATATGACCTACATTTTGCAACAATTTATATAAATTTTTTTCAGAAGAATTATTATTGTTCTAAGAAATCGAGATGTTTGTGCAATGAAATGTATACGTGGTTTGAATAGGAAACAGTGATTTTATCATGATTATATTTTATATGTATGTGATGTCAGTTATGGGTATTATAATTGGTAATAATGACGATATTATTATAGAAAGCTTTGAATTTAATGGTTGTGTTGCTTGAGAAAAAACGGTATTTGTACAATAAATGTAAAGTAGACCAATAGACAAATGGAAAGGGCTAAAGAAATTGTCAAAAGATTTTGATGAAATAAAAATTAAGCAAATAAAAATCTTGTCAGTCCAGGATTCTATCACTTTCGATTGTGTAGATATCTATATAAGTAATTTTAAATAATACAAAACACAAAGACTATAATTAACTTTTTTCTGCTTTCTTACTGACAATATCATCGATCACACTTTCAAAAGTCCTCTGTCTAGCCAAATCAAAACCATTGCCAAAGTTGCTAGACCGAATAATGTACTCAACGTCATGTGTGATTTTAAGACCATTTATTAAACCAGCAATTAGTTCTTTCAGCTTACAGCACAGTAGTAATACTCAATTTTACTTGAAAACAAACTTGTTTCAATCATATTTTAAGTTACTATAATGCTTCATGGATCAACTCTATAAAAATTTGAAACCTTCTGAACTAGATCCTCTTAAGTAAATATTTCAGGGAAAAAGAAACGCACCTATTATTTAAAAGATATATTACTTCTCTACGGTATTACCCTTGAACTTTCAGAAATCTTTTATTTACATAATTTTTCAGTAATTACCTGATGCTTAAATTCGATGTAGGTAATACCTTAAAGAAATAAAGCTTCAGACCATATAAATCAAAAACAAGTGAGAAAAGTACCCTGGCAACGCGCATTTCTCCAGCACAACATGGGGATTAATGAAATTAAGAGTTAGAATAACTCCAACAGTCAGACGCCGCACGGGAAGGCTGAACACTGTGCGTTATATACTCGTCCTTTATATCCTTTCTCTCATCCTGCAACATAATTATAGTCCGGGAAATGTGTGACGAGGACAAACAATTATTTTATATTAATAGCCTCGCTAGTTGCATCAATGACAAAAAATATCCTAACATTTTTTATTCATGTAATTTTTTCCAGATTTTTTGATCAACGGCTTAACTATTTTAAAAATTCTACGTGCCTAACATTTTTTTAATTGGGTGAAAATACTAATAATTTCATGAATATTTTTAAAATTTACAAAATACCCTATAAAAATCCAAATCCAATCTTTATTATTATGCTGCCATATAACCATTCGACAAAAAGAAAAACAAATAACTCTCGATTTTTATATGAACTACTGAAAATTGTACAAATTTTTTACATTCTTGTGACGAACGAGGAAAGAATATGTAATTATGATTTTTTTTCGACCTCGAGTTTTCTACGAATATTTATGTTCTGGCGTTCTCTGAATTCGTTTTGACTATTTTGGCCATGATGTCTGTCTGTGTATGTCTTTACCCACGATATCTCAAATAGGGATAAAAATTAAACTTGAAATTTAAGAATAAATCCATCCTGTGATAAGCTAATTATATTTTGGATATAGTCAGAGCATCTAGGGAGTAATTCACAGTGGGTCCTTTTACTACTTTAAGATATATTTCTGTTATACGAGTATATGATTAAAGAAGAAAATTCATTTAACCCGAGTTGTTTGTAATGACAATCTTTATAATTTTTGTTACAAATGATTTTTCTAAATTCGACCGTAATGGAGAAATTTGAGGAAAAGTGACAAAATTTTATTTTGGACACAAAATCTGTTTTCTATATTTGTGAGAATTTTGATAATCAAACAATTTATTTATTGTTTGAAAAAGCATTTCTGCTCTGTGAGTTATCCCTGGTACTCTGTATGGAAGCAACCAAAAGAAAATTTAAAACTTTCGTGCATATAGTTTTTGAGTAACATCGTCCGGACTAACACAGACGAGGATGAAAGAGATGGAATACATAATTTTGTTACAGCTTTAAAGGAAAAGCCTGCCTAATAGAATGAATCGCTAAACTAAAACTTACAGTTTTGTCCCGAATATCCAATTTTCAATATAGGGTTTTAACTATTAACTGTATTATCTCGAATTCAATTGTTTTAATGGACGTTTGCTATACGATAATTGCATTAGGCTAAGAGGTGGAATCTCCCCTTTTGGAAAAACTAATGTGTCGCATCGAAATCAATGTGCATCATTAAGATTTAGTGAGTATAATTGATTGACAGTCAATGCTGGTTTTTGAGTGCAAGGAAAGTTCAATTTAAAAGCACAGCACAAAACATTTACCGAATACCTTTGAGATTAAAACTAGACTAAAAAAAATAACTAAAAAAGAAGAAGATAAAAGATAAAATAGAAATATTGATAGTAATACTTTTTTTTTATTATAGAATACCCCAGACGGCTTATTTACTAATATACGAGTAGGTAAGTCGTTCTTCATGACTGCTGATAAATCTGATAATAGTCTGGTCAATGATAATATCCATTCTCTCGTGATTTTCCTAAATACTTTAATACGTAAAGGGATTGGATAATTTAAATGTTGCTCATACTCGCACAACCCAAAGTTGAATGCCTTAGTTCCAAGCAGATTTTATTATTTTCTTGTAAGCACAACTATTTAAGATTGTTACATCGATTATAACTTGTGTTTTGATTTTTGGACAAAATATACAAAGCACTATCTATCAATAATTGATCATCTTTAAAAATGCACAAAGTTCTGGATTACAAGACAAACTGTAGTGTATAATTTAAATGCGAATAACCGTTCACAGAAATCGGTAATGCAGGTAGCTTTAACTTCCCCGGTTGCGTAAAGATGGAGTTGAACACCACCCACTGCGAAAAAGCGGTTCATAAATAAAACGATTCCTTGGTTATTTACGGGTTCGAAAGACATTCGAATGTAAAAAGGCGTAATAATAAGGCAGCGTTATTCGACTGTTACGAACGTATTTCCATGGCCATCTCATTATTCGGGAAAAGAAAAAGAGGGGTGATGTTCAATTTTTCGCGCATCCCAACGCCTTCTTATTATGTGAAATATGTTCATAGCCACCTTTCTATACCGCATAGGGTAATATCTCAATGTTATTATAAAAACAATAGCGTTGTAGGAGCTTTATCCACACCAGCCGAGGTGGTTTAAGGATTCCATGGGCGTCGAGGCGTAGGTTTTTAATTTTAATAATTTTTTTTATCATTACCTACCTGATAACTTCATACATTACAGAAAATTCTAGATTTTCATACATTAGAAATGTATATATTGTGCAACCTTTCTGAATACTATTTATATATTATTATCTCTTTTTCAAAGTTGCTCTATTTTATTGGCCTTCATTTGCGCTATTTATGTCTATGATGTCATTCTACTATGTGACCTTGTGCTTTGTTCGCTATCTAAATTATTATACCTACTTTACAAATCACTTAATTTCTGATTTGTTCTTCTTTCATACAAATCTTCTGATGATTTTAACTTTTTTGAATTTATTCTCTTCAGTGTCCCCAATGTATCGCTTTCTTTGACTGTTTTCCTAATTTTCTCTTATTCATTATCTGTTATAGTGACTACATTGATGAGTACACTCGTAAAAGCAAAATACAAAGAATCATCCAAAAGAAAGTTAAGATTAAAATTTTTTATAGACCTTCTAACAGTAGAGTAGAATTACTATAGAACTCGTCAATTTCATCGAAAAGGAGGTAGAGCATATACTGTAGGAAGAAGACAGCTAGACATAGAGTGGCGACGGGAGTAGTACCAGTACCACCCGACATTATCTTTCATTCCAATGAAAGTGCGACGAATATTCAACTTGCGCAAAATTAGTGTTTTAAAATTATGATCGAATACCCTCAGTCCGAGTAAAAACCAAAGCATTCTTAGGGCCGATTCCACCATTGTGTTTTTTATATTAACAGTGTCATTTTAATATTGGTGTGGTAATTTAAACTTCGTTTAACCAACGGTGGAATCGGCCCTTAATCAATACAATTTAAAGGATATATTGGTTTGAATAGGTTTGAACAGATTTAACGAATGAATTATAAATATGACACTTAACCAATTAGACTTTCAGGTAGTCTGTCTTAGACATAGATAAGTAGCTGGCCGCCCAGCTATCATGTAAATTATGTTAGTTAATAATTTGAATGACAATGAAAACCAAATGGGTAAGATAAAAATGAAATAGGAAAAATAATGAATAGAATCTCAGATGTGGGAAGGATGCAGGTCAGAAAGAACAAACTATGGGTGGACTAACTACCCTCAATAGAAAAGGTTAAAAGATAATCCAAACATAGACCTAATCTTCTTTTCTTAGTGTGTGTTATCTACAATTGGATGTTTACAACCATTAATATTTATTTTCTTCTCGATATCTTCCGATAATAAATTTGCTATCAAATTCTATGGAGCTCTATTATGGCGTATTAATCTTATTCTGATATTGTACTGTTAGCGATTAATTGGAGCATTTTATATTTCAGATTGCTCATTGTGTAAACCAGGCAAGCTGTTTCTTTAGTTTGATATGGTTAGTCAACTTTCTTTGTTTTTCATTTTAAAATTTCTTCATTAGTTTTAATTTTATCCAGGGTATTTTAAGTAATTTAGATAATTTAAAACCCTCCAATCCATTCACTGTTCTTTGGCGTCAAACTTCTGACACTATTAATCATTTTATAATAAGGAAGAATATTATATTCAGTTTAATAGTCACTAAATTTTGTGAAATGGTACGCCACTGAGGATGAGTTTATTATTAAACTGGGAAGTAAGGGATATATGTTGGGGCAATATATTTTGATTTTTAATTCAAACCCAGACATTGTTTTACGGATCTGATACTCCGTAATAATAATGATCTTATATTCGCCGCGCGCGTCGGGCGGGGAATACGGGTAATCAGTTATTCAAATTTTCATGACTTTCCAACCCCTATACGTCTTCCTGCGCCTATTTATTACGATGTATCGTAAAAAATAACAACACTATTCGATATTAAAAAGTTTTTCGGTTAGCTGCTCGGATATTAGGGAGGCTATTTGAGAAATAAAGCGTGGAAGTTTCTCGCGGTAGAAATCGGAATACAGCTCATTAAATTTTATTGGCCCTTTTTTTTTTCACGATAATAAAAGAAATTCTCATTTGTCTTGACAAGTTTACAAGTTTATAGAATGGTTTTTAGTAATAAATAAGTTGGAACTTTGATAGAGTTGAATTTTTGTCCAGTTCTAACAGTAGGTAACGACTATAATATAAACTTTCCTTCAACACTATCGTATTAGATGGACGAGCAGAGTATCAGAAATTCTTAAATAGCAGAACCGTCCAATTATTTACTCTATTCATTGAACCAATTCCCATCGAGTTCTAAATTAAATTTTTTAATGCGTTTCGTTGCATGTTCGATTATATAGGTATTATAAACCGTTTTTTATATACTCTTTATATATTTGGCGGAATTCACGATTATTAGGTTTAATAGCTAAGGTCATAAAACTAACTAATAAGAACAAGAATACAGAGAACATCCAATTATTGGGGCTCATTTTATTGAAAATATCACTTCAAACATATTTCTTCATTCGGCAATCTATATGCATATAGGTATTGCCTCTAGAGATACTTCTCTGATTTGTATTTTTCTTAACTTTCCAGCTTGTTCTTTTGTGAGCCAGACAAGCTTTTTTCATATATAAATATATTATTTATTTAATAACAATCAGATTTACAATTATGTACTTTATTTTGCTGACAAGGGGCTAGCATGAAAGTCCTATGAATATCACGATGAGACTTCTCCAGTGAGAAGATCTCACAATGCCTAAGGTCTATTGGCAAATTTGGTATAAATATTCTGTGATTTTATTCTATCAGTAGTTGTTTAAGTAGTAGGTTAGTGTATGACTTCAGTCTTTGGTGATGCTTTTGGATTCTCAGCTGGACCATTTCTTGTACTGTTGCTATACGAATGTATTGATGGATCTCTTCTGGTTTGTGATAAACCATGGAGCGTCTATCATTGTTCACATAATTTTTGACTGAGCTAGCTGTATTAAGGCTGTTCTAATGTGACAATCCTTTAAAAGTAATTTTTCCTTTCTTCACCTCAATCCCCTTCACAAATTTTACCTCTATCCACTTCTCAATCCCATTTTTACATTTTTACTTTATTCGTAAGTTCCTTTGGTTTAGTTGAGCTCAGTTAAAAACAAAAGTGTTTTTAACTACGACATCGCAACAGAAAATTTCTAAAATATTAATTTTTGCAACCTTACTTTGTGATCCCAATTTTTAAGTCTGATGATGACAATAAATCTTTGTGATAAATGACTTTGTAGATTACATTTTTTTTAATGAGATTTTTCATTTTCTGCCTAGAGGCCAGTATCGACTGTCATGACTTTTGACTTTACTTATCAGATAACTATTTTACTTCTTAATTCTTATGTTAGACCAAAATTGAAATACTGTAGTTTAATATGGAACATTAAAACAATTTCTTAACCTAAAATGAAAGAAACAGTTAAAAAAAGAAGGAGAAATGCAGTCTTAAAAGTATGGTATTTATCCAACGTTTATTTTTTACCAAAATCAAAAAACTTTTGTAGGAGAAGGGACGGCTATTATTATTTGCCGTGGCACTCCGGGGCGACTTAAAGATGATTGTACCATTTGACTTACAGGTGAGGAAAACCCCACCCACTATTATGTAAATGGTAACGCATGGCGATTCTTATAATCTGGATGTCATATTAACAGAAATTGAATTTCTGATATTACGCCATCCATCAAATCCTATAGAGAACCATGCAAATAAATTCACATGGTCTTCGGTAGGATTCGAAGCAACAAAATTGCTCGCAAATGAATGAGAGCGCCTTAGACACCTACGCCACCGTTCCGATTTGATATCACTAATGGCAGGAGATATATTATCTACGGCTATTCAATATTAAAATTTAAGAGTCTCTCCCATTTTTGAGTCCATGCTTCGTTATATTTTTGAATTTGAAACTATGTGTAACTATTCTTTTAATATTTTTTATAATTTTTTAACATGTATTATTTTGTATTATAACCGTTTGTATAATGAATTTAACTTGCCCTGTATACATTTAGTGTAAAATAAAAATAAATAAGCCTTTCTGTTGGATTTTTATGTTTTTAATGTTGAATGGGTGACATTTTTGTTTTTTTTTTAACGTGAATGTTATGTGTTGTGATTTGCTCTCATTAATTTTTTTCCTCTTTTGAAACCCTATTACTAACATACTAACTGAAAAAGATGTTCTTGTAGATTAGAGAATAAAACTGTTGAATCTTTGTTGATTACCAAGATGACTGTGTCATCAACAAATGTGACTATTATTGTATAATTAGAGGTGGGGAGGCCAGATATGCATATGAAGTAGAGCAAAGGGTCAAGGACACTACCTTGGGAAGCTCAGATCTGATAGGTTTAAACTGTATTGTTCTGTCTTTTTTTTTTTGTCGTAACCAATGACAAGAAACTACTAGACTAATCCATTCATTCATAATTAAGCCCTTATTTATTGCAATCATTCAGAATAGGTTTTATATTACGCAGATATGAGTATGTATGGTTTGTGCAAGTCTGTTTATCTGAGGAAGAAGCATTCTGTTTATGAACCAATCAATATTTATGCACACTGCTGTCATACTCTAAAATTATTTGCATACTTTCCTGAGAAAAAATTTTCAACTATAATAGTTGAAATGAGAAAAATACATTGCATTGAAAATTTCTGGCATCAATAGAAATTAGAAAACCAAATAAAATCGTTAATTTTCAGTCACGTGCATCAGCATATCCATTCAGCTCTGACTTCCGCTAAATGATAAAACTCAAAATTGGACGTTTTGTCTAATAACTGTTTTAATAATTATTTATTAAAAAGGTTCACAGTAGACAGTAATTCATGACTTTTTACTATTTTCTATTTCATTATCAATCAGTATTTAATACGAATGTAAACCAGGTTTAAAATATGACATTTATAAAAAAATTGGCACTTTCAATTTTCAAAATGTTTCGATTTGGTAAAATAATAAAGAAGATATTGATGTACTAAAGGTTTGGGTAGTAAATATGAGAAAAAAGATGGTACCGACTTTCAAGAATGTACAGTCAAACTTTTTATGGAATGTACAGTCAAAACCTTATGGAATTTAGCTAGTAAGTTACTTTTATAACCGAATATCCCTCGGCCAGTGAAAAATACTCATATTTTGTTTCAAATACCTTAAGCAAAGTGGTTTCGAATTATGAATTATCACTGTCCTTGGGACATTACTACTGATAATAACTGGCATTAAGAATGCAAATATACTTCCCTTATGTAATTTTAAAAGTCTTTTGTGCTCTTTACAGCCTTATGTTAAGTCACTTCCGAATTATAACCTTAAATAATCCTTGTAACAAGACTCTCCAATATTCTCTCATAATAATTTGACAACTACGTGGATAACAGCGTGAGTGTTTGCAATTCGATTTTGTAAACAAAATTAGTCTAGTAGTTGTTCGTCGTTGGTCGTTATTTTTTTATGTAAAAAAGAGTAGCATAAAGATTTTACACATTGTGAGTGTTGTAATGTATAATACCTAGTTTTCCCTTCAACGATTGTCCTTTGAGCATGCGTTTACTTTTTGTAAGATCCTAGTAAACATATCCATATATATTAAGAATTATTAAAATCAAATTAAATAAGTTCTAATCCATTTACTGGTATACATGTATTTATCAACTTCCTCCTTTGCGGTTGATTGTCTATATTTATTTTCGATAAAAGCAAGCATATAGCCACTAAGAAAGACATGAGTATCTATTAATTTTGTAAAGGACTGTTTATTATGTCATAGTGTTTTAATTCCTAAGCAGCAGTTTATACAGAGTGGTCAATTAAGAACGTATAATTTATAATAAACCTTTAAAATTAGGAATAAAAAAATTCTACAGAGAAAATGTCAATAATTAGTACTAACAGAATAATAAATTTGAAGGCTACATGAAATAAGTCGAATAATTGAAGCTAGGACCACCGAGTAATGTAACATACGGGTGGGAGACACAAGAAAAAGTTATAAATAATATTATACTTTAAATTTCAATGGAAACAAGATATAAACATTTTTATTGAAGGTAGACTTGCATGAAACTCTGTACTGAAAATTAAGATTTATATTTCAACTACTCGAAAAATGCCCATTTGTACCAATAAAACGGTAAGGTATTCATTTTTATGTAGACAATCGTTAAATGCGTACGAACTGTATATAACAACATTGTAAGATCTGTTCGATAATTTCCTCAGATATTGCTCAGGAAAGTTGGAATTCCACAAAACCCATAAAAGTTTATGTCGTTCCTTGGTTAAGTTTAATGTTATTTGTTTGAAAGAAAAAAATCGATATGCCGTATTTATTAGATGAAAACCTGCCATCATTTTCATCAATGGATACTTTTTCTTCCCAAAAATACAAATATAGTATCATAATTTATACAGGGTGTTTCACAGTGAACTGTACCTATGTTAATGATACGGGTAGCAGACTTGGATTATTTGAAATCATCTATTATTAATGGATCTATCTAATTTCTAGTTTGATGAGATATTTAACTAAATAAAAATCTCGTTTTTTCTCCCACATTTCACTTTTCGTCGTCAAATGAAATCGAATTTACAGTGTCAGATTTAATTAATAAAACTAGTAAATTCTTTAAACTGCTTTCGGACATACTTCGGCGCAAATAAGAACAATTGCTTACTGCTATTGATTCATAAAACTATCGAAATATTACAAAAAATATCAAGCAGATTCCGAGCTTTAATCCAGTTGCACATATTTTTGATATTTGCATGTTTTTTTGTCTTCTAGTGCCAAATACTTCCAGAGGTGTAAAATCTCTTCAACCAAATCGTCTGAAATATCATGTAAATAAACTTCACATAATTTTAAATCTATCAGGGTTAGTGGCAACTTTTATCCTCCTATTTTTTACACCACTACAACAAATATTTATTTTTTCTCGACTCATTTTTATTTAAAAAAATCATTAACTTTTATGGAGCTAAAATGAAAGATATTGTAGAAATTTGCTTCTAAACAAACGTCGATAAGTACTTAGATAATTTGTAACTACCCATTATTTCTAAATTTTGATCGAGTAGGCACGTGTCAAATTTTTAATAGTTCGTGATTTAACAAGAACTTGGTAAATCAAATTTAAAAAAAAATATATTTAAAGGTGTTTTTTATTTTTAGCAAATTTCAAATTTTTTATTTAAACTTTTAATACCCTATGTCTCTCCTTTAAGGATTTATGATTATAGAATCAAAATTAATAAATTAATGAGGACTATCTGAGCTAGATCGTTGTCGGTCGAATATACTAACACCCTGTATATTCTTTATGATATATAAACTGTTTTAGCCATTTAAAGGCGTTTTTAATTTTTAGCAAATTTTGAATTTTGATGTAAAACTTTTAACACCCTGTATCTCGGTAACTAACCATTTAAGGGTTCATGTGTCTATATAAAAATTCATAAATTAACGAGGACTGTCTGGGGTAGAACGTTGTCGGTCGAATATACGTGTACCTTGTATATTCTGTATGATATATAAAATGATTTAGAATCATTGGAAGCAGAAACAAATTTTTATCGTTTACTTTAGCGCTGACAGTTTTTGTTTTTATTTTAGAGAGCGACACTAGCAGAGAAAGAAGTAACTACGTTAAAGGAGCAACTTTCCGGAACAAATACATCGAACAACTGCGAAAACAAAGACACATCAAACATGGACAGGCAAAGTTTTGAAAATGAAATGGCTACCAAAGATAAAGAAGTGAGTAGAATTTGTTTAGCTTTTGTTCTAGATATACTGCCCCGTTTCTGATTAATATGCCATACACCTAGTTTAACTCTCAGAAATTAATAAATGAATTAAATGGAAGGTTCTAGAAGATCAAACATCAGAAACGTTATAAATAAAGATATTAATTACGACAAATGTTTTATTCCTTATCATTAAATTTATCGGCAATGTGATTCGACATTCCTACGAAAATATTTGTGTGAAAACTGTCGTGGATTCACGTGTTTCATTTATTTATAAATGTATTATCATCTCTCCTCAAACAGTCGAAGTTGTGTAAAAATAACCCAGCTTACAAATGGAATAGTAAAAATTCGTTCTTCTACAATTTATTTTGGTCCTCACAAACGCGACACGGTCCAAAGGATGAAAAGGGCAGTGTGGGTGTAACACATTTTAAAAAAAGTGGATTAAAAATTACCTACTGAAGACCTTGCCAATTTTGAAAATCACCAAAAGTGCATTCTGCTAATTTATTTAATTTAAATTAAATATTTAGGACATTTCTTCCAGCTACTTTACATATACGTCATTAATATATAATCAGTAAATATGTTGAATATTTTTCTTAATTTTCGAATTCCCCCGTTTTGAAGTTTTACTCGATTGAAGAATTACTTGTTGAACCAATCATCTGTTGGTATTTTTACATTCATAATATAATTTATTAACATCAAAAATTACTAACGTCATAGTCTAACATTCTCATACTCCAAACAGCATGTGACTGGTGTCCACTCTTCTGAAAACCCGTAATATTTACTTACCAGCGAAAATACCTACATAATACTACTAATTCTTTCCGAGGAATAACATTTAATTGTTAAATTTGTTTTATCATTCATTATTTTTTTGCTCATTTGAAATAAAGAGTAAATGTCTATGGTCACAAGTGATAGTTTTTGATTTATAGACGTTTCTAGGTCAAAACTCTTTGCAATTTATGTTGGATTAAAGTTTTGTAAAATGGACCGAGCAGCAGCCGCGCTGATTTTTAACCCAATAGAACATTGGTTTAGCTAAAACTATCAGCTTATTTCCTTATACATATTAGTTATGATGCTTATGTAAAGAATATCAACATGACGATCATATAAATAGCTTCCCACATTTTCTTTTAAATTGTTGTAAACTTATTCTATCCTCTTTTTGTTAGGTCTGTTTTTTCTGTTTCTTTTTGGTATGCCTACACGTTCACTATAGTTTTTGTCTCAGTTGTCTACATGCTTATACTTAAATGTCCTTGTAAGACTTTTCCTCTTCCAAAATTTGTTCGCGTTGTCGCCCACTTTTTGTAAATTTAACCAGTGTTTACGATAATATAATCTTATATATTCTTGTATGATGTAAGTCTAACAGTAATAATTGTTTAGCCGCCGGTACACTTCTGACTATCATTTAATTAATTTCCGTTTCTTCATTACACCTGCTGTCTACGATCATTTCCAGATTCATACATTAGTCTTTTTCAAACTCTAACAGAATCATTCCTGGTAATACAATAAATATTGTTGCCATAAGAATTATAGGAATTCTGAATATTCATGTATATACGTGCTCTTTTTCTTCTATTTATTTCACTTTATCTTCCAGTTCTATTCTGCTCTTATTAAAGTATATAACCAATGTACACTTGAAAATCATCGCTTTGCATCCGTAGGGGTAAATATTGTGATGTTCGTTTATTTTAAAAAAACTGTTTATTTATTAATAATTTATTTAAACACTTATTTATTTTATAACATTATTATTCTAATTTATATATATATATATATATATATATATATATATATATATATATATATATATATATTTCGAATGTCTTTAAACTGTTCACTATTCATCTGCACTGTCCATGTAATAACTGATTTTCGTTGATCCTCCACCAATATTTATATACAAATTGGTGATCCAGAATGCTCCTCCACCAAAACATCTCATATCCGGAATAGACCAGAAATATTATCACGATGACTCAAAGGCCAAATAAGACAGAGAGAGAGAGAGACTTGGAGGATTAGAGCATGACTGAATAATGAAATGGCTCACATAACAATATGCTAAAGTATTGAGTGAGTTATAAAACAGACAATTCAAGCCATATGGATATAAGATAAAAAAAAATGTTATAAGTAAGCCAAAAACCAAATACATTTTCAATAAGACAATAGGAATAAAACTGGCAAGTGGGTAAATAATTCAGAATAAAAAAATTATGTTTTTGCATATTTATTGGGAATTGGAAAAGAAAGATACATTTTTACAGAAATGGTAAAATATCGAATATGGTAAAAAACACACAGTAATGCATTAAGATACGAAACCACTTTAATCAATTTAAAATAGTATTGCTTCGGATCAGACAGAGTAATTTTAGAAATGTGTGAATTTGTTGACGATGCCATTATTTCCTGTTGCGATATTTTTTTTCAATACAAATCAGTATAAATGTAAATTCCACACTCTATAATCTATTGGTTAAATTACATGCTTTTTCGTAATTAGCAATGGAATATTCATGATTTTTAATGGACTTGGCAACGCCACATTTAAATACATAAACCAATGGCGTACAGGGTATATTTATTTTCAAAACAAATAATATTAATAAAGTGCTTCCAGTTGCGATATTAAAATATTTAATTTCTACTTTTTTGTTTCACATAACAATTCTGTTGTAAATATTGCCTTAAAAATGCTTCTGAATGGCTTCTTTATTTAGAAAAAAATCCTATAATTTTCAACACATTATGTATATTTTTCATATAAAAATTTCATCAATAGTTACAATTTCTTATGGGATACTGAATTCATTGGATAGGTTGTGTGAAAAATGAACTCACAAATGGCGTTTCAATCCTTATCGATGTTTTACAATATTTCTAAAGTTTGTAAAGTATACATACATAGTTATGTTTTAATAATTGTAATGTAATGTACCATATTTCTAAATTACATTCTACGTCTATGAACTCATCAATACCTCCACAAGGTATATAAACCATAATACGCCATTAGAGACTTCCGGTGCTAACTCATTTGTTATTGCAGAATTCATTTGTTTCACGCATGTGTGAATACATACATTTGTCAAAAAAAACTATGTGTACGGCAACAAAGACACAAAAATGATAACGCTCTTTGATAAGTCGCTGGACTTCCGTTTCCGACTGAATTTCTACAAATAAATTGATGATAAAATTGAATAATCTAAGTTCAATGGCTGAGTATTGATTATATGGTAAGCCCATCAATTTGCTTTAATAACATTATTTATTAAACCTCAACAATTCCTGATATAAGACCCAAGGACTACATCAAATATTTCTAACAGTTTCCTCATTCAAATTATAAAACTTCTTCTCGAGGTGAGGCAGCACTAAAGTTGATTTTGGACCATCAAAAACTTTACTAACTGACTGTCATTGGCCATTTTTAAGTAAATCTTTTACGACTGATTTGTTTATTAGGTACAAAGCGATTATTCTATACGAGGCTGATTCGATTAGTTAAAAAAAAAATAAAAAAAATAATTTCCGAATTTGTCGCAAATCTGGAAATAACCCTAATTGTAAAATTATAAATATAAGCAGATCTGAAAATAATACGATAATATAAAAATAATGAATTACCACTTTACCAAGGACGGGAATTCTGTCATTCAGATACAACAATCTTGAAAGACAAATCGATACTTTTATAAATAAATAAAGAACATTTTAAATGTATAATAGGATGTTTTATATAATTCCATACATTTTCGATGAGTTGAGTAGCAATTTTAAGAACTATACGTGTAAATGGTAGTCGTTAAAAACTTTTTTTGTGATTTTAGACATACAGATGAATACTCTTGACCAAGATCACAGACCACATGTCGACTTGAACAAATGGCTGTGTCGGGTGTATACCATGACTGACGGCAGAAGAATTTACAAATATATATTATGTTTTAATTAATGTTGTAAAAACTAATTACGAACACTGTATACTACAATTTAACTATAATTTAAATTAATTTATTTTGTAACGTTAAACGTACTTTACTTGTTAATTAAATTACACGTAATTAGTGTACTTTTATTGTGTAATTGGTTAATTATTGCAGCTTTTCCATCTAAAATTATTAATTGTTTAATACGAAACTTTTAACTAAGAAGCATAAATAATAAACAATTATTTTTTTCTTTAAATTGCATCTTAAATCAAAATATAACAGCTTTGGATCGGGAGCAGATACGTAAGAATAAGGAACAGACATGTATATTTGACAACTAGGTCAACTAATATAGAAACTATAATAAATATAATAAGAAATTAAAAAATATATAGTCAATTTAAGACATATTTTTCACAGTACATTGGATTAAAATCTTACATCAACTAGTATAGAAAGTATAACGAATACAAAAAAAAATTAAAACATATTTACATAGAAATGTTTAGATATTCTTCGATACTGTAAAAACAATATTTTAGTAAGCATTATTTGGTAATATTTTGAAACCTACTTTTAGACAAACTCTTAACCTTAATATCTTGATGTAATGTTAAAAATTTGTTAAATCTAATATCTAATTTAATGTTTTTGCTTGTACAAACTCTTGAACATGTAACCGTGCGTGTCAGAATGAGCAGTTAATATATTTAGCTTATCATGTATCGTTGTGTTTCCAAAATCTACACCAACGGCATAGGTAGAATTTTGTGTTTTATAAATAAAGGTCTACAGGAGGTGTCATAATCTGTGTTTTCTAGTAATAATAATTAATAATAATTTTTTTCCTTATTCACCCTCTTACAAGTGAATTTCAATCCCTGAAGCCGACTGGGCGACTTGTGTAGGGGAAGGAAAGACTATTATTATTATTATTATTATTTGCTGTGACGCTCCCGGGCGACTTACCTAAAAATGATTGATAGTGCAATTTGACATACAAGTGAGGAAAACCGAGAAAATCTCACCCACCGTCATCGAAACGGTAACGCATGGCGCTTTTAAAATTAAAATTAAATTTTTGCTAATACGGCATCTATCAAATCCTATAGAACCATACAACTTCTGTAGGATTCGAAGTCAGGTTTCTCTCAACCACAAAATTACATAACACTTCTGGTATTCGAGACAATATTCTAAATCTAAATGTTTCGTTGTTTTACAATTTTTTTATCAATTTTTACTGTATTTTATCCGCAATAACTAACCACTCAAAACGAGTGTATTTTTCAATATACCCTATTAATTCTCGAATAACGTTGATCGAGGGCATTTATCACTCTAAACCACTCGTTTTATCGTCGTCTAAAAAAAAAATTGAAAACCTAGGGGGTAATTAATATTGAGCCGTGTTCTTTGTATTTCCAGCTATCATGACACATATTCGATATTGCAACGTTCTTATCTGAGACCAGTGAGACGATAAACCGTCGAGTATAAGGCATTTGCGTGATTTTGGAACCCTCATTGTTATTCTTTTGTTTTTACGTCGGATTCGGTCGATGATAGAGCGATTTCGAAACGTTTATTAGCCGTACGGGTAATTATTAGACCAAGAAAATTCAATTCGAAACGCTGAAGGTTGCAAAAACGCATTTTACCATATTAAACGCGTTGTGTTTCTTTATTCTTCTATTTATAGATCTATCGCTTTGTCCAATATCATTTATGACATTTTTAATACAAAAATTTGGACAAAACTATTACATAAATAAAAAAGTAACTCTTAATCTAATGGCGTTTTCCATTGGCACTGGCAGAATGCAATAAGTATATTTGCCTCCTTGTTTATCGATATGAAAAAGAAGAAAGTAAGAATACACTCAGATCGCACTGAACATTTCAATGGAAAACGGTATAAAGTTTTGCTGTCAATCTAACAGTTTCTTTAAAAATTAAATATTGATCTTTCATAAACGGTCAATGATGTCGTCATTTTCTATTGTATTTAATATGTCGTTTGATATATGTCGTCGGTTTTGACTGATAGTATTCCTTTTTCAAGTACTTTAGAATGGAAAAACTTCTCTCGCAGGCTACTTCTGAAATTATAATTGTCAGCTAATGTTTATATGCTAATGACAACTTTGGGTAAGCCTTTTTTTTAATATATTATATTTACAAAGCAGCACAGTGAACTACAATTCTAGTACACATTTATGGAAGCACATTCCATGTGCGATGACTGTGGTGACGCGATTGACAACGAGCACGAATTATAAATTTACTAATTATGCAAATTTCCTTTAATTTCAGTTTAAGCGGTAACACTAAAAAACTGCAACTTTGCACACAAAGTCGATATTTTTTAGAGAATAGCCAAAAATGTCGAATTAGGTACAAAGTTACAAACTCGTTAACTATAGATTTATATTTTGAAAAAGACATGTTATTAAGCAGACAGTATTAAGTAAAAGTACATAAAGAACATATATTTTATATTGCAACACTCTCTCGTCGCCTGTTTATTCTACATAATTATTCCTGCAATCCTCGAATACTAAGAAGAGGCAGAGGCCAGAGTCAGAGGAACGCGGCTTTACGATATCTCTTATCTCCTGGTATCGCCTCGCAATGTGACACGAAACATTACGTTTTTTGTGGGAATGGACACTTTCGTCATGTACCTTTATTTATGATTTACAGACTTTAAGTACCTAAGTGGATTAATAAATTAGTTAATAAATAATTGCTTTTTCAATTCTTTTAAAAACAAAATAGAAAAAACCGGAGCAGTGTCTGTCGGAGCCGGTAGAACCGGTGCCTGTCGGCGCTAGGACAAATCACCGGTTTCCCGGTGTATCCATTCGCCCCTGATTGCTTACTTCAATTTCTCGGTTAGCCTAGAAAGTACCTCTCCCGCTAGAATGTGTCACTTCCTTACCCGCAAATGTCACATAGTATATTTTTCGTATCTCTCCCTTGTAGGTCTATTAACAGGGCATTGTAGGCTTAACAAACATATGTTCAATATCGATTCTGTCAAGAAGAGGAAACGGCAGAACACATATTGTGCTACTGCGAAGGTCTAGTAAGACTGAGATTCCTTACACTTGGAGAAGAAAAACCAAGGGCAACTATCTATACCGGAGAACTACTTCCCAGTCTATGAAGTCTACTACAAAAGACCGAATTAGACTAGGTACTCTAAACAATGATTAAAGGATATCCACAATAGATCTGAAAAGGTCGAGGTGGGGGAGGCCACATGGCCCATACTCCTAATTAAATCTTAATCTCTTAATCTAAATCTCTCCCTGCTTTTTCCAGAAAAAAAATTCATATATGTTTCATTTATATATAATTTTTGTACTCATCATGATTTTCACTTCCTTTTTAAACGACTTCCAAAAATAAGGAGGTTTTCAATTCATCGGAATTTTCTTTTACATATATTCAGCGACAATTCTTTACTACTTAGTCCAATTTCCATGATTATTTTTTTGTTAGAAACGGAGTAATTACATATACAATTCTCAATTTTTAAGGACATCTGCACGATTTTGAAGTCGGTTGTTTAAAATTACTTTTATACCTTGTTCTCTTATCATATTCGTCTTCTCTGTGATATTTCTTTTTAACATTTTTTGATTTCATATTTAATAACAAAATAGATATCTGATTTAAGTCTAGATACAATAGTACTATTCTGATTGTTGTGGTTCTAAAAAAATGGTATACAATTTACACATTAATGTTATTAATAAGTTGCAGTCTTAAAAATTAATAAAAAAAATGACACATTTTAAGCTAGATAAGACAAATTTCGTACAAAAGAACTTTACTACTAAAAATTATTGATTATAGTACTGACCCTAAAGATTAGAAGAATAGTCCAATAAATTTAGTTACATCAAGTTAAAATCTGTATCAATTAAGAAGCATTATACTCGTATTTGAGTCGTCCAATTTGATAATTTAAAGGTAGGTACGGCATGAAAATATTTTGAATGACACAGAGTCTTTAAACTTCTAATTCATACCAATCAAAAATGTTAAATGGATTTTTTTGGTACTATTTTTTTTTGACAGATCATTAATCCGAAAATAAATTATAATTTGATGAATTTTACAACATTCAAATGGCTAATTAGATGATATAATCGAAAATCATAACATTCGAAATATATTCTTAACTGGCACCGATATAAGATGACAACTTTGAAAACAAAATATTTTTAATTTTATTAATAAACGCCTGTCAGCTATATCTCGAATTTTAATAATGGCCCGCATATGTTGCAGTCATTCATTTTTACCTGGGTAATTTACGCTTATCAATAGAACTTAATAATAAAAGTAAATTTAGGTTTTGGATGCGCTTATTCAATGTTTATCGTTTTGGATAGAAAAGCTGGTCATCGCGCCTAGAAAAATGAGTTGAAAAATCGTTTCCTTCGTTAGTTTGCTTTTCCCCATATTCTCAAAAATCATCAGTCATTTTAGAGCACTTTTATAAATAAACTAATTTCTTGAAGCACATTTTCCTTTCTTCAATTAAAAATATTAAATCTTTGTTCTCAACTAAAAAAAAAATATTGATAATATAAATAGTCATTATATTGTTGAAATCATAAAAAAAATTCCGCCACATTTTTTATATTTAAGTTGAATTTTTGTTTTATAAAATAAACCTTTAACTTTTTAAAAAATGTTTGAACAAATAGGCCACCCAACGCTTTCACTACCTATCTTCCCGTTTTCAAACCTTCTCTCTATTATACGTTATATTATATATTAAATTATAGCGAAACTCTCTTGTCAACAGTATTGTGATGAAACATAAATAAAAAAGGTGTATTGAACAATTCTACTTTAAAATTTTTTATTACACCTTTTTTTATTTTTGCTATAAATACTGTTGACAAGAAAGATTCGCTGTTCGCAATAATTTTTTTGTCAGGAATATGCATATCAAGATTACTAGAACAACTAAAGGAGGCGATGAGTGGGCAGCGGCCCAAGCGGTGCCGTGCTTACTATTTAATAATTAAAATTAAATTGAAATTAATGAGATTATCTATAAATTCCATTTTATGTATATTTTAGAATGTCTAAAATAATTTCTGTAAAATATAGCTTTTTAGCAGCTCTGCAGCTCTACAGCATTTATGCCCCAGCCATCACTGAATGTCGTTTTGATATTTTTATAATTTTTTCGTCGAAATACCTAGTTAGATAGTTTTTACTTATTTTCAAAGATCCCATTTTTCGACACCATTGATTACGACTCCTGTCATATTTCAGAAGCTTCAATCAAGTGACCGTGTAAATAAACAAGTGAGTAGCGGCATGCTCGACACAGAAGCCTAAACGAGTAGATAATGACTGGGAACTAAACGAGTTTATTTATTTTAAGTAAACATACACTTGTACATCAGATATTATAAGCTCAAGACCCCAAGACGAGAGACGTTTGTAGTTAATATACTCGTAGTATCAGAGGTGTAACTTGGAAATATCTGTGCCTCTACTGCAACTTTAAATTTGGATGTTCCAGTAGCGTCTTTACATTATCAAAAAAGTCTATCGTATGTCAAAAATGTATTTTGACGTATGTGCAACGTTAATGACTTTTTACATATTTGACACTTGACAAAAACTTGCCGGTAATACAGATCGTGTACCTGACGAAATACGTGAAGTTGGTAAATACATCTCTTGCTTGAATGAGATGGAAATCTACAAATTTAATGTTAAATTGATTTTTTTTATATTCACCGATTTTGAAATTTCTCTGTTGCTCCAATGATAAGTTTTGTTGTCAAAACTGCAAAATATTGACTTTGTCCCTGTTTATGAACGAATTACAGAAATGTACTCGAAATTTTTAAATAATTTTTTCTATTTTAAAATAATTTTATTAAGTAATTTTAAATAATTTAATATTTAAGTAATATTTTAATATTTATTATATTTAATTTTAATTTTTGTAATTTTGGTATATAAAGTGACATCTTTTATAATCGCTGCTAGTATCAAAATAATCTACATTACTCAACCAGTTGCATAATATTGAACATTTGAACCAGTTGTGGAAAGAAAGAAAATTTTTACCGAATTTAGTAAAATTATACTGAGAAATAAAAAAAATTATAGCCATAATAATTTTTAAACTTTCAACTTTAACACCCTGTATTTCGGAAACCAGTATTATTTTATCTATGTTTCGTGTATTCGTCTTATTTTTAATCATAGAATCTTCAGTGTTTCTGTATCTCATTCTTAATAAAGGGATGTTAAGAGAAAATAAAGATGATGTTGTCTAAAAGCATAGGACATTCTGTAGGAAACGATTAATGCATTATTTGCTTATTTAATCCAGTAGCCAACTTCATATCGTTTTCTCGAGTGCATTTAGTATTCATAAATATGTAATAATTACCAGTATAAATCTAGAGCAGGCATAGCTTTACTTTTTCGATAAATCCACTTGTCATTTTGCCCTTTTAGTTCATAATTTATGACAGAAGAATTCAATTTATTTTTACAAATATTTATCTGCTACCTTATCTGGAAAATCTACGTTTTAGCTTCTGCACTAAATAATAAAGAGGTGGAGACAAAAGGGGTGGCAAGTGGCATCCTATGTGTGCGACAGGTACAATACAAATCATATTTTAAAAAGTTCACAAAATTGGTTTTTAAAATTCACGAAGAAATTGTGGCCCAATTTACATTTGTTCTATGTGGCTTGAAAGTGAAACACATATGTGTACCAATATCAGTCAAAATCAGATGTATCTACAAAATTAAATCTGTAATACTGAAATCCTAAAATGAGTAATCCGCGTTTCTAAAATGTGGCACATCATTTGGAGAGTCCAGTTTCCAAATCCTAAAATCACTCATTCGCGTTTTTAAAATGTGAGGCATCATTTGAAGAGTATGGATTCCTGAGTTTTTCTGAAATTATCCCCTTTCTACTTCCTCTAAATATCCCTTTACGGGTGTCGATCAAATCCCCTAAAAATCTTGGTAAATAAACTTATTTTCTTGTAATCGGTTTACAGGAAACAAGTGCCGACTTTGGATCGTTTATTTTTACCCGACGTCACCAGATATGGAACGGCTGTTCTTTGTTCAACTTTGAGTGCAAATTATATCGGGAGCACACGATATATTTTGGTATAGTAAAGTGTAATTCGGAATTATGGGAATTATTAGTTCATTTGCAGTAGTTTAATATCGGTAAGTATGTTAAATTCATCACTATATTGTGATTGTTTGGTAAATTCAACATCAGAAGTTGTTTATATATTTTTCTTAATTTGCGTACAACATTCAGATTTGAATTACGGTGAGCTATCGTGTTATGGAGGGTGGATGGTGTAAAGAAAATAAAAATAACTATTATTTCCCCGTGCAAGCTCTGCTGTGGGGTTAATTCATAGGAGGGTAAATTGTAAGATTGTTATTAATGAAAATAAAAAATTTTAGGAAATTAATCTTAAACAAAATAGTCGACTTCTGGTTTTAGTGAAAATGCTATTGTCTGATTTTTTAAATGTTTTGTTTTATGAAATCTACAGTTAAAATTACATATGACAGTATTGCCAAATTTTCGTATTTCACAAATAAATAAAAAATATTTTTTTATGTAAAAGGTCACTATTTAAAAAATTATGTTCATGGTGCATATTGTTAGAATGATAATATCATATTTTGCGATCTAAACGCGAAATACTTCTTTACAGGTGCCATTTAGAAAGTGACATTTTGGTAAAAAAACACTTTTTAGATTTTTTTTTAATCTTTATTGGTAAATAGCTCTTGTATTAATTTATTCGAGGCTATTACAACTTAGAACATTATTATCCAGTGAATAGCCTTTTACCGCAAAAAAAGTTTAAGAAAATAGAAAATTTGTTATGTAATTTAAACCTTAGATTCCAAAAAAAAAAAAACATAAATAATATAGGGTGATCCATTCAAAAAATCAAACTTAATAGAAATTTCGGTAAAACTGAAAGTCGGCCATTTTGTTTAAGTGTAGGTGTCAATTCAAAATTACGTCTTGTAGGTTTGTTCTAAATTTTATTTAATTCTCTTAATAAATAAACGAGATATTAACGTATCCCTGACCTTATTATCTGTCACGCGGTATTGGGATCATCATAGAGCAGTATTCGATAACTGCAGTAACTGTTGCTGTGTAGTTATATCACTTTTTCTTAAGACAAGTAAAATACTGGTACTAGACATCTGTTTAATATCCATGGAACTATAAAATATTTGTTTGTAAACTATTTAATGATGTTCAAACAAATACAAAATATTTTAGTGTTTTATTATACGGCGGTGTATTCAAAAAATAAATTTAAGGCAATTTCTTAAAAAATATATCAGTGCAATTAATTATATTAACAGAGCAATTACTTAATGTTTCCTGTGAATGTAATCATTTATTGATATTCTTATAGCTGGAAAAACTATAGTTAAAAAAAGGGCAACTTTTACGTAAAATATTTAAGATACTAGTTTTCATTTTTTAATTTAGGTTGTGTCAGATTATTTGCCTTCTAAATATACAAATGTTTCCCAATTTCTCTATATCTTCTACTTTACGAGACTCAATAGTATGACTCATAGGCGCCGAATCCCCGGGGCTCTGGGTGCGCAAGCACCCAGAGCAGTTTTAAACAGGGTGCGGAGCACCCATAGCACAACGAGGTCAAAAAGTGTAAATAAGTGAAATGAAGAAGCTGCGTGGCCCAAGTTGGTATAGCGACAGATGCCTCAATAAAATATTATCGTTCGGACCTGTATTTTTTGTGATGAAAAAGTCGCCGTAACTTGCCATAGACAATGAGTTGAACTTGGACTTAAGGGTTTATTATTCTTGGTGTATAAAACCCTATGACGTCAAAAAAGAAAGATTAATAACGATCTACAATTATCAATACAAGATCTTTGTACATATTCCATTGAGCAAATGCTTGAGGGGAAAAGGGAGAACATTTGAAAGTTGCTCCCGATCAAGCACCGTTAGAAAAAAACATTCATTTAGAGTTAAAAACAGCTCTCTAGTATTGCTGGAGAGAAACCAGGTTATCTACTAAAAAAACGCTTGGACATGTCAATTTTGTTTTTTAGGAGGAAACATTGTTTTGTCAGTTTTACCCCCTGAGCGGAAACCCTCTATCGGGGGTGAGACTCACCAGTTATATCTTAAATGGAAGGATTGGTCGAATGATATGTTATTTTAAAGGTATTTTTACCTAGATAATAACCTCCGAGTTGTACATCGCTACTATGTATGTAGCCCATACAGTGGCTCACCAAAAGCGGTTTAACAAAATTTTTACATTGTTATTAAAAAAAAAGGAATTCTTTGTAATAATTTCACTTTTTTTGCGAACAATGAGTATGATAATAGAACTGCCTAACTGTTTAACAATCAACATCAAAATCGACAAGTTTATCGAAACTACATTTTATAGTTAGTCCAAACATTTTGGAAAACGGGGTCAGTAGCTAACAAATAACGTGAAATGGAAAATTCTATAGTAAATGAAGCTACAGAGGTGGTGAGTTTAGGACATTTTGTTCAAGAACCCATATTGAGTACAAGAAGGTTGGCGATAACATGTGGTATTAAGAGACGTAGCATTTAGAAGATATTGAAAAAACACAAGTTTCTTTTCTACAAAATACATCTGGTAAAAACCTTAACGAAGACGATTTTGATAGGCGATTACAATTTTGTGAAATTATGACTGGAACGGGCATTAAATGATCAGCAGTTTCGTTTTAACGTGTTATTCAGACAATTCAGTTTTTTCCTAAGTGGTACGGGAAATCGTCACAACTGTCGTTGTTGGTCCGATTCAAATCTCAGAATATTTCATGAAGTGCATACGCAACATCCGGAAAAACTGAATGTTTGGGCTGGCATTTTTATTAACCGTATAATGGGCCCCTTTTTTACCAGAAACTTTAACCGCAGAAATGTAACTGGAATTATTAGAAAACTATATTTATCCAGCATTACTAGAGTTGATTGAAAATGACGATCAGTACATAGCAAACAACTTAATATTTCACCATGACAGTGCGCCACTGTTCGTCAGTATTTGGATGGATTAAACGTTTCTAGGTTTCCAGGATCGGAAGAAGAGAAAGTATTGAGTGGCCCCCACACTCTCCGCATCTAAGCCAGTTGGATTTTTATGGGGCCACTTAAAAACTAAAATTGATGCTATCCAGCCAACATCACTGGAACATCTGCGACAACGGATAATAATTGATGAATGTCATCAAATCACCCCAAAGATGCTTCAAAATGTCCGAGAGCATTTAGAACAAAACCTCTATTATTGCATGGAGGCCCATGGTCAGCATTTCTAGCATTTACTCGAGTAACTGGTAGGCTTTTACACAAAATAGAAATCGTTAAAAGATCATGGCTAGGAAGACAGTAACTATTTAAAACTTAGGGGTTATAATCTATGTAAAAATACCTTTAAAATACAAGTGGTTGCTGCACCGAGCATATAGGGTTGTCAGATATTTCGTTTTAGGTGAAAGCCTCCAGCCTATCCAGCAATTGGACAGTTAACAATACCTTTTTTTTTTCAAGAAAATTTTCATAAAATCAACTTTAAAATAGCTTTTTAAAAAACTGGCGGTGCCTTTAAGTGAGGTGTGGAGGCATAGAAGCCGGGCACCCAAAGCGATTTTTGAATTCCGGCGCCTATGGTATGACTGTACACCTTGGTATATTTTCGCAGGTTTTGTATGGATATGAAGATTACAGATATATTTAAATTCTTACCAGGCTTAAATTGTTACCTTTTCGTTGTAGATATTTTTCAGTTCTTAATTCAATTAAGTGGACTGTATGAAAATAACGTATATATTACAAAAAACATCCAGATGTCATAAAGTATATTGTTTGCTCCCCGTATACGCGCCGACGTAAAGGCAAACTTCATAAGGAATTCCTGGGTGTAATCTTCTTATTACTTAAGTAGTTCGAAGGAAAAAACACCAACAGCGCGAAATCTATAAAGCTCTACCAAGTTTTAACATCAATCTGTATTGGATGCTTTGTATTACATTATCAATATTTATCTCTCATCTGATCCTCTAAAGGAAAAGGCCAGCTGCCTGGATTCCCATCTTTTAATTTATTAATTATAAAATGGAGTATTTTCTCTTTCGAAGTCTTCCGGCAAAATATATGGCACAAATGTGATACTAAAGAAGTTGATAGATATTGGCTTATTCTAAATAAAGATCAAGCAGGTGCGCAATATGATACGGTACGGATTTGTAAACAGAGAAAATAAAAGCAATACATTTTTATTTTTAACCAGTGACATCCAAAGTCAAAGTAAACCTTTCTCGACACATTTTGTAGCTAACTAATTAATTTATATTGTGCAAAATACCTTATTTACAAACACCAAATTAAATTATTAAAAAAAAAATATTGCATACAAGTAAATATACCAATACATAATAATGACCACAAACAAACTAATGAAATTGGTTGTTCATTGTGTAAAATAAAAAATTACAATATTTTAAATTTAAATAGAATATATGTTTGGTATTTTATTGTTTCGTGATATAACCTAATGAATACAAATATGAGATTTATCGGCTCTCAGTGACAATTTTGTGTGTCAATGGGCACTATGGGCAGCTTTTTCTATAATATGATAAATCTATAACAATTAATAAATACATTCTTTGGAAATCCTCAAACAAATTAATAAATGTCGTTTTGGGTATAATTAATGATAAATTCGTTGAATTTCGAGATGCTTGACTCTTGAATGAAGAGACAAGGTAGACCAAAAACTATGTTTAAGAAATAATAGTTTACAAGACAAAATATCTTTTTATTCTGTAGAAATATGAGTACACTAACTTCAATATCTTATCGTTCCCGTACGTATGGTCCAGATTAGTGAGCAAGTAAAAGTAACTCGGTGCTAATCTGATTAGAAAGGTGAGTAGGGATAATCTATAAATAGCAGAGATATTTTCTTAAACCAAATTTCTATACCGTTTTTCTTATTTTTGCAAATGCAAATTCTGTTATCTATCTCAGGGACGCGTTCAATTAGTCTGTTTGGTAGATCCTTCCCAGTTTATTCTATATCGCAATCCTTAATTGGACATTTACCTTTACCATTATCTTTAAAGCGATATGACGCGGTCGTGACAGGATATTTCACATCATCCATATTCGATTTCGACATGAAACTTTAATTTTATCCTCAAAGCCGTGACGTATACGAAGCCAAATAATTAAAATAAAACTTCCTCATAAATTTTTATGCAGATCTGAGTGAAATAAAGCTCGACCGTATCCATACGACGATTGCATTGAATGTGCCAATCAGATAAAAGTATCTATATCCATTAATTACTGAGTAATGCGATGCGGGGCTACGAAATATAAAAATGGAATCTTTATAGTCTAATGACTACGTTCCTATTTGAAGTGCGCGCATATATTATCTTACACATTAAAACAAAAGAGAATCGAGCTTTTGCGTATTACGGCTGTAGCCGTCTGGATCCCTTTTCTCTATGAGTTTTTTTTGGCAGTGACTATTGGCCTAGTGAACGTAAAAGTACAAAACTCGTATAACCAGCGCTCTTTAGAGGGCGAAATATAAATTATTTTTGTAATATTTTATCGTTTTTATGTTTAGTTAGTTAAAATTTGGATCATTTGAGTTTAAATAGGTAAAATATGCAAAACCCTAAAACGGGCAAGATTCAATACTTAATGATGCATACAAATACCTAGGTATCCAGCAAACAAAGCAAATAAAACATAAAGAGATCCGACAACGGGTTACGGAGGCATACTTAAAAAGAGTCATGTGCTCAAATTCTTCTTGAACGGGAAAAATGTATTTAAGGCTATTAATACGTTTGCCATTCCAGTGTTAACTTATACTTTTGGAGTGGTGAAGTGGACAGAATCGGAGATCGGGGACATTGAGAGAGCCGCACGTAAGTTTATAACAAAAAAATCGAATACATCACTTCAAATCGGCATAAGAACGACTAACTCTTCCCCGCCACGAAGGAGGCCGCGGACTGATCGACATCAGCAGGTTTTGTCAGAAACAAACGCATAAATAAACAAAAATATTTCTATAAACAGTACACCGGCCTCTACAATGCAATAAAAAGTCAGATAACAGGTACACACCCTTAGACCTGCTACATGATAGCACAGAACTAGTCTCGGATGAAACATATATCCAAGGAAAAAAAGAGAACTGGACTTCAAAACCCCTCCATGGTCGACATGCAAGTATCCTCAGCCAGCCTTATGTCGACACAAACGCATCGTATGGATTGTTGGGACGTGCTGACATATTTGAAGAGACAGAGGAATTTATGATAGCCATCCAAGACCAGGTTACAGCTACTAAAAACTACCGTAAGTACATAATAAGGGCACAAGTGGAGGATGACTTATGTACAAAGTGTCACCAACAACCCGAGACCATCCAACATATAACAAGTCCTTGCCAAACCATGGTACCGATAGAACATCTGAATAGAGATAATCAGATAGCTAAGATTGTTCATCAAAGCCTGGCTCGAAGAGGTGCCTATTATCGGTACGAAACTAAACCTGCCTTGGAAAATATAACCTCCTAAACGAAAGAGGTGCCTATTATCGGTACGAATCTAAACCTGTCTTGGAAAATCATATCCACAAGTTGTACTGTAGACGTGTAGAAATAATAATTAAAGAAAATAACGTGTGTTTAAATTCTGGCTTTCCAAGCTTCCGGCAACAAGGCGCAGTAGCCACTACCTAGTTCTTTCTCTGTGCGCGTCTGGAAAGGCATATAAAAGAAAGAAAAAGTCTGGCGTGTATGTGTGTGGCTGTGTGGGATACGAATTATTACCGATTTTCCTCTATATCTAGTCTCTCTTTCTAAAAGCACCATCATAAGGAGATCGGAGTATGATGATGAGACCCGCTCTCACTTTGCGTGTTCTGAAAATTTAAATTGCTTTATTACTTGTTTCCATAGAACTGAATGTGGACAGCTTGGATTTTTTAAACAGTTTATTGAGTCAAATAACGATTTTGTAGGCCTTACCTAGCAAAATGGCAAACTGAACTAAAATACTTTATTATAAAGAAAGAGTCCCTTTTTTCTGCATTTCTCGACACGTATTTCCTTTTTCAACCATCTGCTATTTGTTTTCAGGACTCATAGGGCTCAAGCCTGGCAGCCCTGTAGTTCTCGTAGCTTAAAATTATTTGTGAAAAGATTTTCTGATATCATAGATTTCCAAAAAGGGGAGTTAATTTCTTTTTTGATTTTTCATAACTCACAAGTTTAAGATATACACATACAGGGTGGCCAGACAAAACGTACTATTATCAGGAACTGATTCAACATTTTAGACACACGCTCAGACCAGTCAAATTTTTTTGAAAGAGGGTCATCGTGATTTATTTCGTTGGAAAAGTTTGTATTTCTTAACATTAGAGCTATGCCAGATTGTTCAATTATGTAAGTTATTATTTAATTCAATTACGTTTTAGTATGTTGTACACTAAAGTAATAATAAAATTAGCTTTCAAATATAGTTTTTATCCAGATGGAGAGCGCTAGTGAATGAATGAACGCAATGAATAGTTATATTGTTGAATTCCTCATAAAATTACCTTTTCAGTGATGTCTCATACTTGATACTTTCCCTATTTAAATTGTGTTAGTCACAGCGACGAAAGGGATGTGAATTACTTATGATACTTAAAAATGAGAATATGATGTCCTTATTTAATAAAAAATTGACAGGTCTGAGCATTTGTCTAAAATGCTGACGCGGTTGCTGATAATGGCTCTGGTACGTTTTTGTCTGTCCACCCTGTATAATCATTACCTACGTGACAAATGTTTGGGCATTGTACAATTATTTTATCACTATTAATGAGGTAAGCGCTGTGATTATTTTCTTTTTTGTATTTTTTTTTATGATGCAAGTCTGCGAATCATTTTTGGCACTACAAAAATATAAATTGATTTAGGATATATGTTTTTATACGCTTTGTATTTATCTACGTTTCCATCCGCATCTTCACGACATGTGAGAAAGAGATAATAAAGGTATATTTTTTTTAAACGAACTTCCTATACTTTTTTATTAGAAATGGAATAAGGTAAATTTTCCTACATGTTTATATCAAATTAGTTATAAAAAATGTTCTTAGTTGTGTTCATATCTGCAAAAAACAGTGTTGGCTGCACGCATTACTTTAATGATGGTCTTTGAGGAAACAACGTAGGCTTTGTAACATATCACATCAGCTAGCCACCGATATTATTATCCCCATCATTTTTATCCTAACCCAAAAAATTAACTTTTCAATGTTTTAAGCACTAAAATTAAATCTTCAATAGCTTGAGATAACTCATGTATTATTTTATAAAAAAAAGTTAAATAATGCTGCTATTATATTAATTAGTGATCATCATGAAAGGAACAGGATAAATTTAAAAGTTTTTTAATATTTTTGCACAAACAGTCCACACCTGATTAATTCGGGATACAACGACACTATTGGTATTTGTTCAGGCATTTTGTTTATTTTCGTTTTCCAATAAATATCTCAGTAAGTGTTTTTTGGGTCGGGTATCGCTAGAATTAATATATAAATGAGACGGAACCGTGTTATTTTCGTCTCTATTTTCGTTTCTCAGGATACACACACATCGGGAATTAACACCCAGTCATGTGTTTTTTTAATTGATTTTTCTCTCAAAAAAGACGCCGTCCACGAACGTACTGCAAATTATTTTCACCAGGTTACCATCTAGAATAAATAAATATACACTATACAGGTATTATGTATTATTAATACCTAACAGTATAAAACTGAAGCGAACTTCTATTACGGCTGAGTAGACTTTGGAAAGGCTTTAGACAAACCGGTGACATTTTTTGCTTATTTTTTTTTTCTCGCAGAACATCCAATGAATATTCTTAATATTGTACAAACTTGTCCACTTTTAAATGAACAATTTAATTTTAATTTATTCTACTGAATGCATTGTTAGTTGGAGATATGCTCATCATATGTTTATTATTTGTTATAACATACACTACACATTACTTCTTTATTCGTTCTTCTTCCGTCCTTTTCCCTTCCGTCAACACTTCTGATTTCCAATTTAATACTCTCTGTTTCACTCATTTTACATCTGTATATATTGAAATTTTCCTTATTAGTGTAATACAAAGATTTTGTCTTGTTTTTCTTTCTACTTTCCATCTTTATTATTATTCTTATTACCTTTGTATCCATCCTGAATTTTTGATCTATCTCTTTCACTTTGTATTTGATGTATATTTCTATAAATATTATTTATTTCCTTAATTATTTTCTGTACAATTTCATAATTTTTTCTTTTCGTTTATTATATATTATAGCATAACTCCTTTTGTGTGTCGAATTCCTCAATCTTCGACTAAAATATGTATTTAGGAAGTCTTATAATTGTTCTTCCGCCTTTTTATTGTTACGCCACTGATTTGTGGTTCTCGGTGACGTCTCAGAAGTTATTCATGATGATATATATCGAAAACAAGTCGATTCTAAAGTGAATAATCACCAGAAAATGATAAGTGGACGACAGATTTAACTATTTTTGTCAAGAATGTCAGTTTACCGGGATCATCTCTTTGGCACTGTTTCACTACTGTCTTCTGTAGACGGGTCGATAATAATTATACGGTGAATATTAAAAAAAAAGAGGTGTTAATATTTGGTACCTACTTGGAAGATTCTTTTACCATGCAACCTTTAATGATTATATGTTTTTCATTTTTCAAATATTGTACTTTATTTGATTTTTTCCACCTTTTTAAAATATTTTGTAATTTTTCTCAAAGCCATCTTCCTGAAAGTTTTCCAGATCCATCGGATGGTCATACGTTCAAACCTGCTTCTGATTTTGTTAAATGCCTGAATGGTACAAAGTGACATAGAAAATTAGTAATTCAAATCAAGTGACAATAAGAACGTTTCATGTTTAAGTTCCTTGAAATTCAAATCCAAAATAAAATCAATGGTTCGGAAAAGTTGTTAAATAGAGAATTGTTAGAAAAAAAAATCGTGGAGAATAGAATTTTTGTCAGGGCAAGAAATAAAGCAAAAAGCAGAAAGTTAACATTACATTTTAATAATATGTGAATTATGAAGAAAGTTAATAAATAAATAGGTTAAGGGTAACTTACAGTAAACCAGGCGTTGCGAAAATTGCAAGAGGAGAGTAAGTTGCACCAGCAGAGGCAGGGAAGCAGGAAACTAGAGGAGGAACAAAATAAAATAAGATAGACCAGGAAGAAAGTGATGAGAGACAGATCCAGCAGAGCAGCTAAATAACAAAGAAGAGGGCAAAGATAATACATAACAAATTAATAAATTAATGTTGTAATTATTTTTAATAAATTTGAAATATTTTTAACAGTTGAACCACACTTCGTGAGATTAACCAATTAATTGATTGGAAATTGGATGATTAAAAGAATGCTATCTCCATATCGAACATCTAGTGTCATAACATCATTCATGCATATATATTAGAAAGTGACTTTTTGTCACAAAAATGAGTAATCTGCCTTTGTATCCGGTGCATCAATCTCGTAAATATACCATAATGAATGAACCAATAATAAATAATTTTACTTTTATTACCTTTCAGTATCGATGAAGAAAAAAAACTTTCAAATAGCTCTCCCTTATAAAAAATATATTTTTGCACTTACGACGTTGTTGCACCGGATTGGCTTCATATGTAGTGACTTTCAGCGTTTTTTGGCGTGTAACTGTGCTTATCATTTTCAAAGCACTGAGTCATGAACAAGTATAATATTCTAGTTTTATACTTTAACGTTTGTTATTAAACTGTCATGTAAACTGACAGCAATTCATTTGGGTTTTGAAAATAATTTCCATAAATCTAATCTTAATCGCAAACAGTTAGATTGTATACGTGTTTCATTCAATAATTTTGATCATTAGGATTCGGTACAAACCGTGCCTGGAAATATAAAGTTAACAATGTTCACCATTACCTTCGCCACTGGTAAAATAAAAAAATTTATTTATTTATTTAATTCAAATTCGGTACTGCTCAAATTTGGAAAAGTCGTGGATGCCAGATTAAGCTTCTTTCATATGAATAGCGGGCGAAATCCATCCCTGTTTTAACACAAAAATGAAAGGATAATAAAGGTAATAAGAGAACATGATGGGCAGGAGAAATAAAAGATAATAAAGACGAAATGTAAAATTTGGGCAGTGCACGGTGCTATCGCGAAACCAAAAGGGATCTGAAGGGCAAGTAGAGGCTATCCTTTTTCACTAGATTTTAAAAGGGTTGCTTACGCGAAGGGTTCTCAATAACGAATAATGAATTGTGAATATTTTACTCTGAAATTCGATATTGTATTGTATGAAATCGTCCTCTATACATATATAGGTAGCAAGATTGGTAGCACGGGTTGATATGAGATATATTGAAAATGAAGATTTTATAATAAAATATGATGTGGGTGCTTACTTTGAAAGTATTGTTAATGACAACAATGACTGAAGTAGGGCAAAATGGTATTAATTTTAAATAAATCAATGAATAAGAGATTTCGAATATATATGTTATCAAAGTAGAAGGAATTATTACACTAAAAGTAATTTTTATGAATTATGGTTGACGTCTACAATTTAATCTCTTTAGAATATAAATGGATTTTGTGGATGTTCTTTTTGAAAATATGGGTAATTGTTAAGAAAGTAGATTTATAAAACCGCGGGCATATCTGTCAGTTGACGCTGAAGCTAGTTCCGATATATTTTCAAAAAATTTTAATGATTGCACTTTTAACAACTTTAGTTATTGACGATAAAAGTCGTCCTTGCGCTATAATCAGACAAGTACCTCTTGATCAATATTTTCCCTACATCCCATTGTTCTAGAGAACTAGGTACCATAGCGATATTTGATCTTGTTTACTAAGTGCAGATGGCATTTTAATTTTTTACTCGTTGACTACCTACACTTTCTCAACCACCTTTAAAGTATACGAGTGAAGGTGATATATCTAGCAGACTGCATTGATGTCGAGATTATCTAAATATTGCTGATGAATCCTAATAAGGATAAAACCAATCCAGCAAAATCAGAGTGTTGAAAATTATTTTCTATGTGCTGTTTCCCTTCTGAAATAATGCAATGCCAATTGCGGCTAGCCAAGGGAGTAGTTATTTTAAGGAGAAAAATGGTCGCTCGACTGTGATACGAATTTTGAGATGTTTTGTTATTCACTGGTTTTTTATTAATAACTTCAGTAGTAAGCCTAAAACAATACCACTGACCTATTTGACAGTACTAAGAACGGCCATATTAAATAAATTTCTTGGCTTACCAGATACGGGTATTGTTGACGAATCTTTGTATGTATAAGAATTTTTCAAATAAAAGTTACTTCTAATATTATTCTCTATAATTTTTGGCGTTTACAAAATTTTCCTAAAATGGTGCGTATTCGACAAAATGTGAAAAATTTAAATTTTTAAGAAAAATTTTTTAAATAGAAGTTGTTTGTGACGTCATTCTCTATAATTCGTATCTTATACATAATTTCTGTAAAATGGACCGTATTCGATATATTTGATGAAAAGTGTAAATTTTTATTTTTGAAGCAAACTCAAAAACCCATAAGCGGATAAATAGAAAAACAAATTATAGAAGGTCATTTTTATACTTTATGGAATATATCTGTTATTTACACTTGGAGAAGAAAATTCTTTAAATAAAAAATCCTTTAATGTTATTCTCTATAATTTTTGTCATATCCATAATTTTCTTAAAATAGTCCGTATTCGAGTAATTTTTAAGAAAATTGTTAAACTAAAAGTTGTTTGCGATATCTATCTCTATAATTGTTGTTTCATACAGTAAGATTACAGGGTGATAAAATAGGTTGTACAAAATAACCAGAAAAAGTCTGTAAAAACTAGCCAATAGCAAACTAACGTTCATATTATAAATTATCATTATGAACAACCCGAAATCAATCATTAAAATGCAAAATTTTTATCAAAAAATAAACATGCGGCGATTACGATTTATGTCATCAATTAACGTGATTTGGCGTATTGATCGTCCTCTAAAACTTATCTGTTTTATATTATTAATTTAATCGTAATAGGATACTTCCTATAAATATACCCATTATTAGTTACATCAAAAATTATTTTTAAATCACCCTCAATTAATAGCGATATTTATTAATATCGAATTGATATGAAAACAAGGAACACATTGAAATTTGACACAGTTTTTTTCCGATCTAAAACAAAGCGTTTTAGCACGATTATCATTATTTAGAAAGAGTATTAGGATAAACAACCAGATATGCATGAGGTTATCAAATTTCGATATATTTAAAAAATTGATTTTTATTCATTAGTTCGACAGTTTTGGAGACCGTCGGTATAGGTCAGCAAATTCGGTGAGTTTTTTAGTTTTTCAGTTTTCTAGTTTTTCAGTTTTTTAGTTTATTAGTTTTTTACTTTTAAGCAAAATAGGTAAAATAGGCAATATATAGTCAAAAAAAAAGGTTAAGGCCACATGTGTAAGACTTAATTTTCCTTTTTTCAACGTGTGCAATAATTTTGTTTAGAAATATCTGTGAAATTAACATACGGTAATATGGCGCTTGGTAATGGTAATATGAGTCACACAACTTTATAAATAAGTTTTGTCAATGGCAATTTTAAAATAAAAATTAGACGATAATAAACTTCAACAATAGTTTAAACCATTTCGCACGGCCTTTTTATTCATCCCGACTTACTGATATCCCTTCTAATTATGACGAATACATCTGGGGTTGCAAAAAACAAAGGATCCCTTCTTGCGAGGCGCATTAAAACAAATTAAGATCTCTAGCTATATCCCCATGAGTGTCATCCTTATAGATTGAATCAAAATGGCAGACATCGGCGATGCTTCGCATAATTGGTTCCAGAGGCTTTAAATCTGGAATTAGTCGGGATTCGGGATGATTTCGGATCCGATGGTAAGGTGAATGGAGGTGATAGAATGAAATTGAGAGGAAAGTTATGTTTATAATTTCTGGTAAATGGAACGGTATCGAACCCAATCGCGGTGGTAAAATTTTACTTTGTTCTTAGAGGGGATATAAGATGTGCGTAATTGTTACGGCGCTGAGGCATGGTATTTTCAACTAATTTATTTTAAATTTAAAAAGGAAATTCATAATTGAATAAGAAATGAAAAGTTTTAAAATCCCCTCTCGGTGGGAATCGAATCCACGATCTTTGGTCGGCCGTACCGACATCCTAAGTACTAGATCACAGGAGCGTATGGAACTGCGATCTAGCATTTAATTAATTTGAGATGTAAAATTTAATTCCATTTCCGTTTTTGGGACTTTTCCGACTTATCTTCAGCCATCTTTGCGACAATAATGAAGAGTCACTCTTTATTATTTATAACAGTTTATTCTACTTTTCACACTTATATGTATTCAAGTAATATATTATAAAATTTATGAGTTAAAATTTCGGTTGAGGATTTCTAGAATAAAGAACGTCCATTAAACGTTATCAGGTGTCCAATCATTCCGCGCCATTATCAAATAATCAAACATAACAATTTTCTCGAGTTATAATTCTTAGACGACATTTTTACGACGATCTCTGGCAGCAAATAACAGAAGCGAACGCTAATTTAGGCACTCTATATACAGGTTGCGCATCTTTAGAGTGATTAACAATGTTTCTGTAACGCGTCGTTACCCTTCAACGATTTCGCCGAGTGCTTCAATTTTTTTTATTTCAAACCATTGTTCACATATGAATGACGAACGTAAAAAAGAAAACCGAATACGTTATGCTGTGTATTCGTAACCTTGAAATGTATGAAATGGATTTCAATAACAACGAAAATTTGATAAACAATAATCTGTCACTTAACAAAACCATGAAGTCTCGTTTAGTACTTCCAATTTGGCCACTTCCTGGACAACTACAGCCTAGAGTGACGTGGTCTGCAAGTATTTGGTTCAGGTTTTACACTAGATAATTATCCTTCTTTCCAGAAGGTAATATGTCACGTCAAAGAAGACTTGCAGTTACTGCTACAGTTGCTGCTGCTGTTGCATTTGTGGATATTGGTGTTGCTGCTACTAGTGCTGTTGCTGCTAATGTTGTTATTGCAGATGTTGCTATTGCTGTTGCTGCAAGTGATGCTGAAAATGTCTACCTAAGTCTCATTTAAAAGAAAAACTTGAATTTCGTGAATTTTTTTAGCCTTGACCACGTGCATGTTTTAGCGTTTTTCGTTTATATAACCGTTATTTACATTTGAAAAAGAAAATTGTTTAAATAAAAGTTACTTCCTATATTATTTTCTATAATTTCTACCTCATACAAAATTTTCCTAAAATGGTCCGTATTCGAGAAATTTGACAAAATGTTCAAAATTCTGATTTTTAAGAAATCTGTTAAAACTAGAAGTAGTTTGCGATATGGATCTCTATAATTTTTGTTATATACATGATTTCTCTAGGATAGACCGTAATGAAAAAATTGGAGGAAAAGTGTTAAATTTTAATTTTTCAGTATTTTTGTTGGCAATGAATATATATAAAATAATGTTTCGAGTTAAAAGTATGTGGAAAATGTATATATTTGGTTTATTCTCTAAACATTTACAGAGGCGCTACAATAGGTTGTACAAAATAACCGGAAAAAGCATGTAATAACTAGATAGGAAAGTCATGTGTTGGACACATCAGATTTTTATTCCTGTATTTCTTTTTTGAGAAGATTCTGAATTTTTCAGAATTTTTTGTTTACATCAATTAGGAAATGGTATCGATATTGTGGGTCATGGTTTTAGAATATTCCAGCTAATTCTCGTAGCAGAGTGGAGTGCCAAAATTACTGATGGTTGAATCCTTAAAAATGAAAAAGCAAGCGCATATATAACCAAAACTGAGTTATTTCTTCTTTCATTTACCTGTTTCTTCTTTCTATCCTTTCATTATTTAAGATAAAATCGCTTGCTAAAACACTAGTTAAACTTTTGTGGCAAAAAAATAAATGGCCTTCTTTTTATTAAGATGGAAATTAATCTTTAACGTGAATATTTTACACCAAAAAAATGTATTTAAAAACCAATATAGGCAAATTATTTCAAGGAAAGTAACAAAATACCCATTTTACCAGTTCGTTTACCAAATCCTTATTTTATTAAAAAAAATTAATAAAATTAAATAATTTAAAAAACAAAAATATTTTATTTGAAATTGAAACCATCAATTTTAACATAAATGATTTAATTGACGCAAATACTCAAAGTTTTATTTTAAGAATGTACGATGAAATACATTTAAATTTTATAGAGGGAAAATTTCTGTTAGCGATTTGTCGTTTTTAAAATTACCTGATATTTAGCAAATTATTCCACATTTCATTTTATTAACGTTATTAAATGCGAATCAACCAATCAGAAACTGATTTGATCTTGTACGTTTACATTGGTTTTACGTTAATAATGATTTGATATCTTGTGATAGCGATCTGGGTATTGAATTGATAAGAAAAAAATATATTACATTTTATTAAATGTTTAATGAGTTTATTAGATTGCTCTATTGGTTGGGATTTAAATGAAATTTTCTATGAAACATAAAATTGATTAGAACCGTCATGATATATTTAATTTTTTTTGATAAACTAATTGTTGAGGGAAAAACTATTTTATCCCATTTCTACTGGTAATAATCAATCATTTAAACTTAAACATATCTATTCAAAAAACCGGAATGCCACAAAGAGATTATAAACTAACGACCTTGATTGTTAATTATTATATCGGTGTGTTTCTGTTTCTGTGTGCGATAGACTGTAAAGTAATATTGTTTCTTCCAAATGCTAGGTATACATGGTGTTAATACAAAACAGTTTTTCATATGAATTAAATCATTTTCTTTCAACACAGCGATCTGTCTTTTAATTAGTTGTACTTTGATGTGACATTCATGATTTTTTAAAGAATTTTCCCAAAATTGTACTGATTTTGGTAGTCTAAGCTAGCTTCTCAGAAACTATCGATAGGTATTTACTCCAGTAAGATTTATATCAAACTAAATAGATTTCGATTTTCTACGATATTTTTGACACGACCAAATGTGGCATTTTTTGCGAATAAAAAACAGTTTATTTGATTAGACATAATAATTGCGCTCCTAGCGTCGTAGTTAGGAACTTGAAGATAATTTCAAGCGGTTTCACTTTCGTTAAAAAAAAAAGAATTCTCAGATCTGATCTGTACGATGGACGGTTATAGATATGGCCGCCGTCCTTTTTTATTTGGACACCTGGTACATGTATATAGACATATCCCACGGATAATTTTTAAAAGTAATTTATTATACTAGTTTTAGTAATCCATTAAATAAATATATAATTCATAATTATGGCGGCAATAAAAGCTAATTATTAGAGAATTACATTCAGATTATTTATTGTCTAATTAGCAATTTTTAAAATAACTACGTACTTTCAAGTTTAATTGACCCAAGAATCATGTTTCTCAATCCAATAGAAAATAAAACAGTTTTTATAGTAATAAACTACATATTAGATATTTTATTATATAAGTATTAGTAGTAATAGTGCAAAAAAGTTTGAGAATATTGCACTTAAAAAAAATTAATTTATTTTTTTTTTCATGAGCAATAATAGGCAATATTCTCAAACTTTTTTTGCACTATGTACAGGCTGTCCCGAAATTAGACAGTTATATTTTAACAGCGCAATCTAAATTTTAAAATAGAAGTAAAAGTTCATATAACATAGGTCCGAAAACGTTTCGTTTTCGAGATATAAGTGAAGTCCTGATCGCACATTTTTGTAAATATTTTCTAAAATTTCTATAGTCACCGGTTTTCCAAAGTAAAAAAAATAAATTTTCTGATTCCACAGGCCTACTAATTATTATTTAAACTTTCGAATAAGATAACATCAACGTTTCAAGAAATTTTCAAATGCTTCTCTCTTGAAAATGGTTGCGCCCTAGCGAGATATAACAAAAGTAGCTTTATTATAAAGAAAATATTGGGTTTCCAAATTTTGTAGTCAAACATGTTAAAAGCAGTCACCAAAAAAACTTAGGACAATTTAACCCTTAAGCCCCTCCTCTAATTTACCGGCGTTTAGTCCATTATTTAATGTAAAACGTTTAGCATTTGTACCAAATTTCACTTAGTTGTCTTTAAAAGTAATAAATAAAAATATTTACAAAAATGTGTCATCAGGACTTCACTTTTAACACCCTGTATCTCGGAAACAAAACGTTTTCGGACCTATGTTTATATAAACTTTTACTTTTATTTTAGGATGTAGATCACGCTGTTAAAACATGACCGTCTAATTTCGGGACACCTTGTATATTGGGCTGGGTTCCCTTCACAGTGGTTTCGCTAGATACCGGGTAGCAATGCCCTATTCCTAAAGGTTGGGGGGGGGGGCGTCTCTTCAAGCCATTCTTTCTTCTGGTTTCAAAATATATGTCAAAAATAATTTTCGCAGGCCACCTTTCAGGTAAAAGTACATAATTTCATTTTAATTCCACAAAATAATAGCATTTCGTTAGCACACGTTTGCCCATCAAACAGTTTTTTGACAAAAGATAATAAAAACATTTTTTTACCAAAATGCAATATGGTAATTGTATTAGGTAATGATTCGTTAGTCAATTTTTTAGTTTTTGCAATTAATATTCCGTTCTTTGAGAAAAAAAATAAAATTAAATAAGAGTCGGATGATAATTTTACTATTAGTACTTTTATAGGTGTTATTTCTTATAAAAAGATGGCAAATATCGAAATAATGAAAAACTAATTGTGAGAATACATTCCTTAGGGACAATTATTTTGACATCATTTCATTGTTTGCCCATCTTTTTATTACAAAAAATGAACACTTATAAATACACTAATATTGCAGTGTGTCCAACACAAGACTTTCCTGTCTAGTTGTTATAGGCTTCAGACTTTTCCCGCTTATTTTGTACAACCTATTTTATCACCCCTGTAAATGTTTAGAGGATGAACTAAATATATGCATTTTTCACACACATCTTACTCGAAGCATTTTTTATATATTCTTTGCCAATGAAAATACCGAAAAATTAAATTATTTAACTTTTCCTCAAAATGTTCCATTACGGTCCATGTTAGAGAAATCATGGTAAGTATAAAAAATTATAGAGAATGATAATGCACGCAATTTTTTTTTAAAGATTTTTCTTCTCCAATCGTAAACAACAGAGATATTCCTGAAAGTTAAAAAAAAACGGCACCTTATGAAGTACCTCCCCAGGTGCTTTGAGTATGCCCAAAATTTAATCAGCTCACCGCAGGATAAATTAAAGCTTCAGTTTAAAATTTTGTGTTTTCCTCTTTATCCATTTTTGAGTTATTCTCAAAATTCCAAATTTGTAATTTTCCTCAAATATCTCGAATACGGTTTATTTCAGGAATATCATGTATAGAATAAGAATTATAGAGAATGACATCACACGCCTTTTTATTTGAACAATTTGAACTTAAAAATTCGAATTTTGCAAATTGTGTTAAATTTATTGAATACGGACCATTTTAGGAAAATTTTGTAAATAACAAAAATTATAGAGGATGACATCAGAAGCAACTTTTATTTGACTAATTTTCCCAAACGTAAATAACAGAAGATATATTCCATAGTAGAAAAACAACGCCCTATAAAGTAACCCTACATGTTCCGACTATGGCGCAGTATGAACTAAACTTTTAGTTTATAATTTAGTGTTCTTCTGTTTATCCGTTCATGAGTTATCGAATATTCAAACAAATACATGCACGCACGCACGCACGCCTGCAATTTTTTTCGAAAAACAGTGTGAAAATTGCAAAACTAAAAAATAGGCAAACATGGGCAAACGAATCATTCCTCTAAGGCTTAATGCAATTATCATATTCAATTTTGGTGATTGATCGGCAAACGTGCTCAAACAAAATGCTATTAATCTTATGGAATTAAACTATGAACATGTTTCTTTTGTCTGGAAGTTGGCTTGCGAAAATTCTTTTCGATATAGTTATTTTGAAAACAGGTTGGAAAAGTTATTTTATAAGCAATAAAGAGCCAACGATAATGTTTGCACCATTTTTGTAATGTTGTAGTGCCATGTTCATGAACCTATACATATGCCGTCCTCCACTAAAAGAAAAATGATAAATTTGTATTTCTTGAGGTGGGAAATAATCTAAACTAAACAAATTACCTAGTTATACTCGTAACTATAAGTAGTTAAATTTATTTAACAACATATATTTTGTTCATTCTTCTTAAGTTTTAAATAATTTTATTGCGATAAATTTTAATGTTTTGATGAAAGGAAAACATTAATGTTTTTTGTCCCATTGCTTATAGATCATCCTGTATATTTCAATCATTTTTCCGTGCTACCTTGTCAAACGCCTTTTATAACTCACCAACATACCTGAAGACCTAATTAAAGTTGAATTCGACAGTTTAGATATGACCGATGAAGTTTAATTTTGAAACTATTTAAGGCAGTTTTTAGATTTTTTTTAATTCCTGTACGTAAATTTCTAGCGTAACGTAAAACCGCCAGGTAAAAATTTTTAATAATTTCCAACGAAAAGTGACAGACCAGAGGCGCTTAATGAAATCAAAAGTGGAATGAATAAATCAGCAGTGGGATTTTTCGAATAAAAGAAAAAATCCATTCGTCATTCCGTTTGACCGTACAGATGGAAAACGGAAGGGCGAACTCAGAGAAAAGGGAAAGTAAGGCACATACGAAAACGCATCTAATTTAAATATTAGATCTCGTCCGTATTTTATCCCCAATCAGTCAGACATCCCCGAAGCTTCGAAAGGGGTGAGTTTCCATATAGCTTAATCACCGGTCCCCTTTCCCCCCTTACGTACATCTAAGCTCGATAATCAATAATTATACTCAAAATATAAAGAGAAAAGAGCCAAGTGAAATGCCGATTTCGGTGTGCCGGTACAGGGCCGGCTTAATATATTAAATTAGGTAATATTTCGAAATGCTTTTTAGAATGGTTTTAACTAAATAATAAATTGGTATTACTAATCTATTTTTCTTTTTGCATACCTCTTTTCCCCCAGAGAACAAAAGTTTTCCAAAAATACTACCAGGGTAGGTCAGATTTTTACAGATTAAAATATACCTTTGTTTTAACAACTTACGTTTTAAGCAACCTGGTATCTGTTTCGGCATTCTAAACAATTTGACACAGTGTGGCTACAACACGATCACTACATAGTGCTACCTTAAGTTTTCATTTCATATTGTATTTTAGATTACAGTTTTATCGACTATGGTAGCGTAGGTGTCTACGGTGCAGCATTCATTTGCGAGCCTATTTTCTGGTAAAAAGAGACACGGTTTCGAATCCTACGGAAGACCATGTGAATTTATTTCCATGGTTCTCTATAGAATTTGATGGATTAGCAGAAATTTAATTTCTGTTGATATGACATCCAGATTAATAAAAATTGTCATGCGTTACCGTTTTCGATGATGGTGGGAATGTTTTCCGGGTTTTCCTCACCTGTAAGTCAAATGGCACCATCAATCATCTTTAAGTAGCTCCAGAACGCCACGGCAAATAATAATAATAGCCGCCCCTTTCCCCGGACAAGCTCAGCTTTTTGATTTAAAATTCACTCGTAAGGGGGTGAATTAGGGAGAGTATTATTATTTATATTATTATTAAGTAAGTAGATTGTTGATATCTTTGTACCTCAATCCGCCGAACCTTGGGTACCGATTGAGACGGATGCAGAGATAACCTATTCATTGATAAAATATAATATTCATTACGCCGACATCGATACCACAATCGATACGTTCCAGTTGTTTCAGTTGAAGAGACATGTGGTGTGAGGTAAGACAAGGAATAAATTGAAGGATTTGACGGCCCTTTAAAACAATTTTATCAATAAATTTATGTGTAAGCCGTTGTACGCCTATCATAAACAACGTACAAAATGTAAGTCCTGTTGCCACATCTAGTATAAAATGCTTGATATCCAACTTAACGGTAACTAGGTTTTGAATTTTATTGAAAATAAATACATCTAATTTAGTATAATTAATTTAGTTAATTTTGATTCAATTTTTTATTGGCTTAAGTTGCAATAAAATAGGTTGAATTATTTTAGCTTTTTTAGGATATAGAAATAATTTTGTAATTAAAACGAGAATAATGAGATAGATATAACAACAGCGGATATTATACCCTCATGTATCCCTTCGAATATGCTTTATTCACGACATCACCATATTTCTTTTCAGTTACATCTCCTGTTGTCTTTGGATGTATGCGAAGATATAAAGAAGATACAAGCAGAACGAGACAGAAAGAAAACATAAGACTACTACACACACTTTATGTTTATTGTCCCTATACATATAAAATATTTAATTATTTTACTTCTAAGCTTAGCTCCATGCCTACACACAGTCTTTCTTTTTAATTATATGGTCTAAATCATCACTAATTATCTTCCATCCATCTTTAGTTTTTAACTTGTTCAAGGTATATGCGTACTCATATCTTCTTACAAGTCAGGAAAATCAAATTACTAATCACGCATCTAATCTTTATGTCCTAAAAATCTTTAATGTCCTAGCTAGTCGTGTTTAAATAATGGAAACTGTCAAATCCATAACTTTTACTTGAAATGGAAATATTATTAATAGAATATTTATACTATAAATAACAATCAATTAATAGTAGTGAAAGACGTAGGAGTATATTTTGACTCCTTGTTAGTATTTTAATATGCATGTATGACGGGGTTCTTAAATTTAAATACTAATAAATATTAGAATAAATCCAAATCGAACTTATCAAAATAAATAAATCATTAGTTTTTTTTTTTCACAAAAACATATCTGTTTGATTAAGCCCTTTAGAAAACAATTACATGTGAATCATGTAGGTTACCTAAAATTATTGTTTATGTTTTAAATGATCTTTTAAACTGTCCAAAATTGTGTTATAAAATTGAATTTGTTTACAATGTCAGTCCTTATGAACATCGGTAAAATATAGTCAAAGTGGCACATCATTTGATTTTTAATTTTACGGAGAATTCAGCAATATGACTATTCATTTCGTTACTATTGATTTTAGGGCCCTCTAGCTAGAGGGCCCTAAAATCAATATCCAGCTGGATAGAAAAACTTTTACGTATTATAAAGTATGACACCTCATTTAAAAGATAATTTAATTAGTAATGTAATTCACAATATATCAAAAAAATTAATGAAACATGAACTCAAGTAATTGAAAAATCATGTAGATCTCTAACGTTCTCTGATCAGTTTAGTTACAAAACTCATTTAGTTACAAAAGTCATTTAGTTACAAGACCTTTAGTTACAAAACCCATTTAGTTACAAAACCCATTTAGTTACAAAACTGATTCATTAGAAATACAAATTAGTTCCAAAATTAATTTAAAAAAAATATTGACAAACTACGAGCCGACCCTGCTTCGAGCGAAACAACTACAAACCAAATCGCCGAGCGAGAGAAAGAGAGCCACAGTAGCAGAGTTTCGCCTTATACTTCCTCAAACGTATAGCCATCAGTTATGTGTTTTGATCTGTGAGCCGAAATCGAGGCATGCGAACCTGTTATTATTCATTATTACTAACATCGATTGTTTTGGCCGCCGGGCGCCCACCTTAAAACGATTTACAATCGCAAAAATTACTTGGAACAACTTCGACATCGCGTTCGGAACGATAGAAAACGGACGCGAGTACGAAAAGAGTTCGAAACAAAGAAAAGTAGGGCGCAATCGGCTCGAAGGCCCGCATTTCTTGGTTTGTTTTAATATTCGTTTTGCGGGAATAATGAATCGCTCAGGGTGACAAAAGGGGTGGTGCTAATCACTAGTGTTTTGTATTGCCAATTTTCGTCTTATGCCGTCTTATTTATTTAAAATAATCAGAAAAAAATGAAATTAAGACAAAGGGGTACCTAAATATCCTCAAATTAAAACATTAAAAAAAAAAGAATAAAAACGTTTTTAACGCTATCAATTGAAGAAAAAATTTAATTTAGAATAATTTTTATTTAATTTTTGCTTTCTCGTTGGGTATTATTAGCAATCCTGAACAGTATTTCAGGGTATCTATTCTTGAAACTCAGGTAGTAGAAATTTTGAGGGAGAATGAGACAATAATACATATTTTGTGCGTTGCAGATAATTCAATTCAAGAATAGCTACCCAGGAGAGATGATGAGAGGGCATTTAAGATTTTATATCAAAGATTTCTTTTTTATTTTCGTTATTCTTTTTCCTCTTTTATTATTTTCTGTTTTTCTTTTACTTCTTCCATTTTTTTTTGTGATTTTTCTTTTTTCTTCTTCTGGGACTATAGAATAATTAAAAAATATTGAAGTACAGAAACAAACATAACATTTTATAATAGATTCGAAACTCTAATTCCATACCTCTAACAGCAGATGGCAACATTTTTGAGAAAGATGTTGTATTTAGATACATTTTTAGTAAAAATAATGACTGCATACTTCAAATACTTAAACAATAATTAAAATTATCATCTATAGTTTTACATTCAAAGTATCTACCTAATAATATTAATACTTCAGAAGCCTAATCATGACCCAATTATTTTTTAATTATTTTTTTAATTATTTTTTTAATTATTTTTTAATTATTTTTTAATTATTTTTTAATTATTTTTTAATTATTTTTTAATTATTTTTTAATTATTTTTTAATTATTTTTTAATTATTTTTTAATTATTTTTTAATTATTTTTTAATTATTTTTTAATTATTTTTTAATTATTTTTTAATTATTTTTTAATTATTTTTTAATTATTTTTTAATTATTTTTTAATAATTTTTTAATTATTTTTTAATTATTTTTTAATTATTTTTTATTATTTTTTAATTATTTTTTAATTATTTTTTAATTATTTTTTAATTATTTTTTAATTATTTTTTAATTATTTTTAATTATTTTATTATTTAATTATTTTATAATTATTTTTTAAATATTTTTTATTATTTTTTAATAATTTTTTAATTATTTTTAATTATTTTTTAATTATTTTTTAATTATTTTTTTAATTATTTTTTAATTTTTCTTCATTTATGTTTTAATTACTTCTTAAATATTTTTAATTATTTTTTGAATTATTTTTGAAGTATTTTTTAAATATTTTTAAATTATTTTTCAAAATTGTGTGACCACATTTTGTGTTTGTTCTTGAAAGTCTTGTAAATTTCCAAATATATATTATTCCAAAGCACACTCCCCCTCCCCCTCCCCTAACTGTGAGACAATAAAACTCAATAAATTAATTCCACAATTCGAATACCAAAACCGACAAACTTTCTCATCCTCATTAGCGATCCATTAACGAGAGCGCAAAACCGATAGCTCCGATTTTTGCGATATTTCGTAAAATGTCATTATTCCCTCTCGTTTCTTCCGTGGTTCCGTCCTCCTCTGATACACGGCCGCGATCCTTGTATCGGTTTTGAAGTGATAGTCCAATTAATTACGACATTGACAGAAAACGATTCGGTAAAACCGATAGAGAACGTTTTATCGGAATTATTTTATTGAGTTGGCTGGAGAGTTGGCCTTTTTATCGCTGGTTGTTGATTTTTTTCGAATCGAGTGAGAATTAATTAGGGAAACGTCGATTAGTGTTATCTTGGTTTTAATTTGTCGGGAAAGTATTGAGAATTTAATAGTCAATAGTTTTTGCTTATTTGATTTATTGTTAGAGCAAGATGTCTTTTTATCAAGCTTTTGATATTTATGTCTTATTTAGAAGCAATACTCTAATTTTATTGAATCTTTGTTAAACTCTCGACAATTGTGACAATGAACCAATTATGTTCTAAACACTAGTTCTATCAAATCTTTACAAAATTACTAAGTAATCAATAATGTTGCTATAATTAATTTTTAAACAAAAAATAATGCACAGGTAAGTGCATTAAGTGTACGTATGTCAAAATATACTACGTTCATGGTCTTTCTCAAAGTATTTTTAAATTTACTCGCATATAAAACCATATAGATAAAAACGTCATATAATGAATGTCCAATAGATTTTGGCTAAATTTAACTGCTTTTAATTGTTTTAATCCAGGTAAACTGACATTCTTAGGTTTTTCTATCGATTTGAATAGTACAAATTACAGTAACGACTTAAACTGTGCTGAAAAATCACGCCACCGTCCATCTATAATTTTTCTCTAAATTGACGTTCATGTTTCTATCTTTAACGATTTACACGTAGGTTACCTTTTAAAGATTCTTTGATTAAAAAATATGTTTTATTCAAATACTGAAATAATATTAATAATTTGGACAACCTCTTTACTTCTGTCACAATTAAAAAACGTTTTCTATAAAAATAGGAACGTATTGAAGTCATTATTTTACCTCATAGACGACGATTTATTTAAATATTTATACAATATTACTGAAGGCAAATTAAATGTTTAGTGGATTGCTTGTACTATCTGCTCCGGAAAATCCTATTTAGGGGACAGTCGACAGCCGTATGTTATTAACCGAATCAAATACCTAAAAATTGCGTAAAATTAAACGATCAACCAATCATATTAACCATAAATCGTTGGAGTGTACAGATACATTTTTTCGATCTATTGTTGTAATTTAGCAAAGCGGAACGCTGATTATGTTCATGTGAATTTTTAAAAGCACCGAAGAAGCACAAAGAAGAAACACTTATAAATTTAGTCCGCGGGCAAAGTTTGCGCTTTTACTATCTTACTGGTTTAGTTTTAGATTACGTCTTCTTTCGGTAGCTTTGAAAATAAACTCACTCATATAAGATGAGTATCAAGAGGTCCACAAATTGACCCTTGAGGTATTTCCAATATAAACCTGCATCTTTTATTTGTTTCATAAAAATGAGTATAATATTTTTTTTGGTATAAATAGGTATGCTTTTTTCTACACCCACATGGATATTAGTCTATCTACATCTACGCACATATTACAAAACGAAAAAGTATGCTATTGCCATCAACTGAGCGAATATATTTCATATCCAATCTAGACACTGCAACAAAATGAAATCCACTGTTCAAATTTTGATCAACCGACTGTATTATTTTTAAAATTTTAAATAAGTGACAATTCTGTCAAACTATTTGTCAGTATATTTTTAGTTATTGAGATTAAACAAACCTTAAAATGGGTACTTCTTGTGTAGAATCGATAAATAATAACATTTCTGTTTTTATATCATCTATAATTATAAATAATTTGTTAATTTAAATAAAACTATTTAAAGTCAATTTAATTACGAGTATTAAAACAAGAAAATTATAAGATTAGGTGGTCCTGTGGTTAGCGTTTTTGCCTTCCACACAGATTCTCGGTAGGGGAAAAATGAAATGAACTTTTTTCTTTTTTTTTTTTCGTTTATTTTATTTTAAAAATTATTAAAATTCACAAAGTATTTTAAAATTAGTTATTTTGTCTTAATAGCCTAAAATATTTTTTTTATTTGTAAATTTTCGTTAGTGGGTCGTAAAAAAAATATTCTGTACAACTCGAGTGGATTGTCCACATCGCACTTAGACGATTGAGCACTTCGCCTACGGCATCGTGCTCAAATTTCGTCTTCGTGCGATATGGAGAGTCATATCCTTTTTTTTTGCACAAACTACTATTTTTACTAAATAGGAAATTAGGAAAAATGATGATTTTTCCCATTGTAAATTACTGGTTCTGTGACCAAGGTAAATTTAGATAAGGTAGATTTAAGTAATGACTGAGGAAGATTTAATCAAAGTCAAATCTTTCGAAAACCTAGATCTAAATCTATTAATGTTTACATTTGCAGTGTCTTATATTAAGATGTTTTTTTTTGTTGATAGGGTGAAAATTTATTGAAACTTCGTTAGAAACCCTGTGTGAAAAATATTAGCTATATTTTTATTGATCAAATATTTCCTCCCGGCCTCTAATCTGACCCATTTGCCGCACACACAAAACAGAAAAATTCCAATTTTTGTATATGCGAAAGGGCCATAAATCAGAAGGGTGGGGGATATTTCTAATATGAGAAGAGCGCGACGCTATCTCTATCTTAAACCTTTTTAATCAATGCCAAACCGAATGAGTCATTTGAATAATTGATTATAGATATGTGGCCGCGTTTAAAAACCCTTTTCCGGACCCTGTACGGCCCAAATCAGAGAAGAGAAAAGGAAAGGGGAGCAGGAAAAACCAGTATCGGATCCGTTTTTACTTTCCTTCTGCATACAAAAGAAAAGTATAGGAATCATGATTTTTCGAACGATTTTTACGTTTTGGAGTCGTCTGAATTTGTGTGTGTGTCTGTATCCACGATCATTCAAAAACGGATAAACAGAAAACACTAAATTTTAAATTTAAGCCTTAATTCGTCCTCTAATGAGTTAATTATATTTTGGGCATAGTCGGATCATCTGGGGGTACTTTATTTTCTACATTAAGGAATATATCTCTAATTTACTTTTGAAGAAGGAATTTCTTTAAATAAAAGTTTGTGATGTCATTTTCTATTATTTTTTTATACATTTATATATTTTTCCGTATTCGAGAAATTTGACAAAAAGTGCAATATTCGAATTTTAAATAAAATTGTTCAACAAAAAAATGCCATTTTATTTCCTATAATTTTTGTCTTATACATGATTTCTCTTAAATGGACCGTAATCGAGAAATTTATTTTTCTTGTTATTTTCACTAGTACCTAAATTATTTCCGAAAATGTTTTTGAACTCACGAATATTTTGAAAATTATTCCTATACCTTCTCTCTATAACTTCTGTTTTATATATAATTTCTCTAAAGTTGACCGAAATGGAAAAATTTGAGGATAATTATAAAATTTTCAGTATTTTCGTTGGGTATGAATATTAGGATTGGATATTTTAACTATAAGTTCAGTCCTCAAAATTGACTTGAAATTTGGCATGGTTATATTTTTGGCCTAGTAAATCATAAACATGTTATTAATTTTTGAAATATGACAAAACTGGATAAAAAACGATTATTTATTTTTGAATGCTTGGTCTTTATAGTACACGCGTACATTTGAACCAAAAACGTATACTTGTTTTAATAGCATAAATTCAACCCATTTCGAATAATTGCCAGGCCTACTGTATTAAAATATTGTTAAGTGAATTAAATAACCTAGAACATTTTAAATCCAAATTTTTCGAAATGGCTTGAATTTAGGCTTTTAAAGTATGCATTTTTTTCAAGTTTTCTAGGGTGTAGAAATGCCAAGAATAAAAAAATAATAGTTTTCTACATCCAGTAGACAGTAGAGCTTAGGTGGCGCCCTAATTGTCTAATCGTAAAATTAAAAACATTTATGATTTACTACCATACCGAATTTCTAGTCAATACGTTAAATAATAACTAACATATTGCAAAAAAACGAAGAACAAATTTAAACTTAAAAAGGCTGCATCTCAGAAGTAGATAACATTTGACCCAGTGTTATTTAGCAAAATACTAATATTTTTAGTAAATGAAACTTTTGATTAAAATATTTACCATTCCTTCTGAAACATCGTGTATGTAAAAAATGTTTCGCGTAAGATGTGTGTGGAATGTATATGTATATGGTTCATCCTCTAAACATTTACAGGAGGATACAATAGGTTGTACAGAATAATCGGAAAGAGCCTATAATAACTTTAGGTAAGACAGGAAAGTTATGTGTTGGACACATCATATATTTTGTTTAGAAGGAAATTGAAACAATAAACAGTGCCAATATTTTTTGGCGAAACAGACTTCTAAATTATAATCATAGAGTTTCTAAACACCTTAGAATAATTAAACCAAGAAGGGATGGGAAGAAATAAAGAAGACTCAAAATCAACTGGAAATAATGTTTTTTTAATTTTTAGCGGAACGTAAAAAAAGGAGGCATTAAATATAAAAATTAAGCATTGGAACTAATTGTGGAAATAAAGAAGCAGAAGATTAAGGGGAATAAGATGCGACCAATTAAGAATGCTACACATAACGTAACACAACCCCATCATCTGATTATACTCGTAGGTATTATTTTGCAGGAGTTTTTCCTCATTGAATTTGTAATGGGCTGATCCGGAGCTGGGATTAAAAAGCATTGCATAGCGGGTGACGGCATCGCTAGAGAGATACACATTATCTTGAAGGGAGAGCTTTTAGAATAGGTAGAAATGAATAATCTGAACGCACGAGAAAGATGAACAAATGCCAATTATCGTTCGAAAAGAGACGGGGAATAATCAATCGATATTTGCCTCAGACTTAGTTGGTATCACACTAATTGTCAGATGAGGGGTCCTGGGCGGGGAGAAAATGAGGAATAGGCTATGGGGAGGAGGGTGAGGTTGATTCGAAATATTTCGATTTTCCTTCTCGATATTCCATAGATTCAGACATACATCTCATTTACATCGCAGCTTTATTCTCAGCTGAATTGATACGATTTGCACACACAAAAAGTCCATTCGCGAAATTCAGTTGAATATTCATAACGAGTGATGATGTCTGTCAGCGGGTGTCGGTCGCTGATGCAGGATGTGTATATCAATAGATGCCCTTGTGTTAGCTTTAAAAAGAGATGACCAAAGTGGTTTACAATGTCTTTTTAACCTATATATCCTAGGAAAAATAGTGCCTATGTATGTTACTTTTAAAATTTTTTTTGGCTTATGTCTCCTTTCGCTTTTGTCGTTTTCGTCTTTTTCTTGTCTATATTGCTGTCTAAAGTTGTTTCAAGCTGTCCCGGCGAACTTCGAATCACCTAACATTCATTTAAAATATTAGCATAACTTATTTATTTTAGAGAAAAATACAGAGACCTAACAAAATTTTTCCACCTATAATTGAACTTACATTTAAACAGTTTTATTATAACATTAATTACCCTGAATATTAGATTAACTCCTTGTTCTTCGATAATGTCTGCTCTAAATAAAGTAATTTGAAAATAGCCATTAATTTTTAAGTGTTATCAGAATAAACAAGAGGAGGAAGTGCGTTAAATAACAAAAATAAGCTTTCCCACTTCCAAGAACCAGAAAATCAGGTAACCATTATCTCAATTATCATTAAGGGGGGCAAAATTACAATAGCTGCAATCTATTGCCCACCAAAATACAATCAGAAACAAGAAAATGATCTCAATGTAATCAAAAAACTAGGTAACAAATTTATAATCGGTGGAGATTACAACAAAAACAACAACTGAGGTTCAAGATTAACCACAGTCAAATAAAAAGAATTGCACCAAGCTGCATCAATACTTGGTTGTACATATCAATCTTCTGAAAAACCCACCTATTGGCCAACTGACCCAAATAAGAAATTCAGACAAACCTCAACTCACAGGAAGCCACAGGATATGACCTTATTACTGGAGAAATATTAAAGAAACTACCACGGAAGGCTATTGTTAAATTAATATACCCCATAAATGCAGCATTTCGCCTTAAATATATACCTGATGCGTGGAAAATGGCTGAAGTTATCCTAATTCCTAAGCAAGGAAAACCTCCGAATAAAGTGTCATCATATAGACCTATATCATTGTTACCGATAACATTTAAGTTATTTGAAAAACTACTACTAAAACGACTAAAACTATTAAATGAAAATAAAATTCTGATCCCTTCGCACCAATTTGGTTTTAGAAACAAACACTCGACAATAGATCAATTACACAGGATAGCCGATATTTATATTTCTATATTTCTTGACGTAGACCAAGCCTTTGACAAGGTTTGGCACGCTGGCCTGATACAGAAACTTGAAAAAATCCTCCCTAGATAAAATGTCGACATTCTACAATCATATCTAACGGGAAGAATGTTTAGAGTAAAGCAAAACGAGGCATACTCCGAAATGAAAGAAATTAAAGCAGGTGTCCCACAAGGCAGTGTGCTTGGACCGGTTCTTTACTTATTATACACCAGCGATATCCCTCAACAACAATGTGTTAAAATAGCAACATTTGCGGCTGACACTGCAATGTTGGCAGTTGGCGGAACTAATACTCCTTCCCACTTTTTGGCCTTGCACCCCATAACACTGACTTTTCCAATCATATACTACAGAACGATAAAGAAAATTAAATTTTAAAAATTGATTTATGACTAAACGGGAAAATAAAACAAACGAGAGCGAAAGTCTTTAATTGGTGTGAATTATGGTTTAAGAGGTAAAACAAAATATATTTTATTTTCTTCTAAATGTGAATTTTATTAATAAACCTTGTTTAAATATCAGTTGTGTTCAGTTATTCTGTAGTTAGTTTTTCATCTTCTCTACTTCATATACTAGACGTATTACAATGTTGTTAATCAACTTTGTCCTTCGGCCAACACGTTTACATTAAGTTCTAATTTTTTTATTATATCGAAATGCTCATTTATCTTCTCTTAGTCTCCTATCTTTTATCCTGTATGCTATATAAGTGCACATCTAATTCTTCACTTTGATCTTAGTTTTCTTTAATCTTTCAGTAACCTAGAAATATCAATTTATGTAGCTTGCATTTGAGTCTACTGGATTATAATCTGGTTCTCATTATATTGAATATACGTTCCAGGTTTTGCTTCCTTTCTGTTTCTGTTAAGGTAAGCATTTATTTTATATTGTTTATTATATTATTATATTATAGTTTATTATTAGTAGTATATCTAAATAGTTTATTATATATGAACCTTTTAAATAATCTCTATTTGTTAAGTCTATGGGACAAAAATGTAATGAAATTATCATCGCGTAGCTGAAAACAAACTCTTCTCTGCTCCACCCGCACTCACACATTGATCTTGATCAAGTCACCTGCGATTTGAAATTCATTCTCTCCCTCACCCTCTTAATACATATTCTACGATTGGATTTTGCATTAAGTAGGGGCAAATAACACATCAGAAAAGAGAATGGGATGCCATTTTACTAATTACAATCGCTCCCAAACGTATCGTTATTCCAGAACTGTTTTTTCTCATCTTCAATATATACCGATTAAAAAATACGAAATAGGATGCGATACAAATGAGACCAAAAGAGGGGAAACAAGATGTTTCGATTAATTCACAAATTGTTTATTTATTATGGACATTTTTGTACTGTCATTATCATCTTGAAAAATTTAATTTCTTTTTTCTACGTTCATGCAAAAAACAAAACTTTATTGAACTATATTTAGTGAAAAAACTGGTTCTTTATTGCACTAGTGCAATAAAAATTTTATTGCACTCACCTGTCATTTTACTACAGCGTTTTATGATCATAACAAACATAAATATTCAAATCAACGGCAAATATTTAGTCCATTTTTATTTTCTGTGTTACGTTTTAAAAACCATAATATTTTCAATCAATTAATAAATAAATTAATAAAAAAATGTATTTTATTAAAAGTGTCATTACAAATTATGAACACAAACGTAAATAAATGCCTCAAACAAAGGTACACGATCACGGCTACTATGATTTGGATAATACTACTGCAGTTCTATAAAACATTTTTTGGTTATTGCATGAACGTAGAAAAAATATTGCATGAACGTAGAAAAAATATTGCATGCAACTCATGCAAAAAGTGTTTATTGCACTCGACAATTTCACGTCGCGTGCAATAAACACTTAGTTTTTGCACTTGTTGCATAAATAACCATTATTTAACCTTCCTGCCTAATATTTCATTAAATTTTTGGCCAATATCCATATAAACGATCCTTTTATTACGCCAATTTTTTTTCAATCTACCTCTTAGAATATTGGTTGCTGTCAGTGTCATTATTAATTTAGAATTACTATAGATCTACTGGCAGAGTGTTGACCGCATTAGTTAGAATTTGATAGGCTAGGTTAGGTAATGTCATGATTCTGAACAAAGTTTACTAAATTTTTATATCTTCACCAATCAACAAATTTGTCAATTAGAATTTTAAAGAAAACTGTTCAATTAGAAGTTATCAAAAGCCTAAATAACAAAAAGGAACAAAAAGGAACTATTGATGATTGGTGCTCTGCATTTACAAGAACAAGCAGTAGTTCTGAAGACCTAGTTTTATTCCAACTATTTACTATCCCATATCCATATTTTAAACATTTAGAGGGACTAAATTCCCAGAAATATTTTGCGATAATTAACCTTAAAACCAGTAAATTTTGATGTTTGTTTTTAAGATAAAGCAGAATTAACACAGCGTTATTGTAGCGGAAAGTAGCCTAATACCGCATAGGTCCAAATATCGGAAAGCACTATATTTCTTGAACATTTCTGTCCTAATCAAATGTACAACTAAGTTGACTGCTTCTGCGAAAATTACAGATCTCTAACCTTATTTCTGCTCGTCAATTAGCTGTGTAAGAAATTTGGTGGTGACAAAATTTTAACGTTTGTACTTTAGTGGCGTTATTATTTCCAAGAGGTAAGATTACTTAGAATAGATAATTAAATCCCTTTCATATGAGGTATGTCAAACCTCGCTTTCCAATAAAAAATTAAGGGGACTGTTAAGTCAGAGTTTTGTATTAAAAATAAAAGTTGACGTGTTTTTGGATTTTTCTTAAAAATGAACAATAACATCAACAGTAAATGTAAGCATTACTTTTGCCGCTCACCGTATATAGAGTGTGAGGAAAAATCAGATTATACTTATGTGTGTAAGTAATATTGCAATGTAGCAGAATAAGGGAAGAAACTTTTAAATGAACCATAGTTTTTAAGTTATGTATATAAAATAAATAGTCTTCCTTGAGGTACAATTTTTATATTATTGTAAATATTTATACATTATTTGCTGATCCAAGCCATCTTCATCAAAGTAATCAGAAATTCGATAACTCACGATGTAATAACGTTATCTATCAGAACCATAACGAGGCGATAACAATTCAATATCTTTTTATATCTCAATATGGCCGATAAGATCCATTCAAACTCGTACAAGTACATAATTGGATTGGTACATAGAAGAAATCTTTAAGTTCGCCGACCAATTAAACGCCAAACGTGTATCGTAAACAAATACAATCAAAAAAGCAACGTCCCAATAGGATTATTCAGTCTGTCGAGAGTCGAGAAAATAAAATAAATTTCATTGCAAGAATGAGTTAAAACAGTGGCGTGCATTTTGAAAGCAAAGGTCTTAATACTTTGGGGTTTTGTTGTTAACAAAAATGGGCAAAAATGTGTTGTTTGTTGATATACTTATATGGATATTGTTTTTCGTTTGTATTAATGAAAACCAACCATATAAGTATAAAAAAGAATAACTGATCTACATATTTTTTCTACAGTAAGTAATGATTGACAACGACAGAGATACGAGATATGTCCGCGAAAGTACACACCCCTAAATTAAATCCAAACTGCCATTTAATAAAGAAGAAGAATTGAATGTTTCGTGATTTTTTCCATGACCTATTTTAAAAACATTTTAAAGTAGGCCATATCTCCATATATTTTAATTCCCATTCATTACTTTCTCTTACCATCAGCTACATTTTATTTGTCATTATCCACTTCAATTCATCATATTGCTTTTGTCCGACCTCTTCTCCATTTTCAAGCCATTTTTCTTAACATTGATATGAATAATTATCTTGTTATTCTTAATTTATGCTTCTTAACCATCTATCTTAAATTTTCTTTATTAAAATAAGCTTCCTAAGAACTTTTCTTTCCCATATTTAGTTTCAATTTCATTTTGTGTGTAAAGATACAGTTTTTAAAATTATTAAAATTTATAAGACAGACACGAGTCCCTTAGATCCAATCTTTATTGATTATCTTCTATATATGGTGGTTATTTTTGTAAAATCTTCTACAGTTGTGGCATTCTCAGATCACGGTCGTTCTATCTAATTATTCGTTTTCTAAAATCTTTGTAAAGGTCTGTCTTTTAGCGCTTGATTTGTTCTTCTTTCTCATATTTCATGTAATGATTTACCATTATTATTTCTCAAATCTTAATCGTATATTCCTTTTCTCTTCTTCTCGATAATAGCGTATTCCATACTATTCCGAAATCATTTATAACTATTACAATTTTATTTTATGGGTACTTGTTTCTGTTAATTTTTTACTTATTTGTCTTCTCTTTGTTGATCTTCACGTTTATTTTTTTTTTGAGTACTTTTGTTTTCATCTGATTACCATATCGTCTCCATATCTAGTTCACAAATTTTAATATATGTTTATACACCCAAATGGGTATTAGCTTATCTACACAACAGACTACAAAACGAAAAAGTATGCTATTGCGTTCAACTGAACGAATATATTTCATATCCATTCTAGGTAGTGACAACACTGCAAACAAATGAAATTTAACAGTGACAATTCTGTAAAACTAATTGTCAGTATATTTTTTAGTTATTGAGATTAAATATACATTAAAATGAGTTATTTTTGTTTAGAATCGATAAATAATACCATTTTTATTTTTATTTTGTCTACATTTAAAAAAAAATAAATTTTAATCAAACTATATGAAACTAATTTAATTACGAGTATTAAAACTCTGCGAGAAGCTGGGCTGGAGACAAATTAAATTAAATCTTTTTTTATTTTTATTTTATTTTATAAATAAGTAAAATTCATAAATTAATTTAAAATAGTTATTTTATTAATAACCTAAAATAATTTTTTAATTTTATAGATTTTCGTTAGTGGGACGTAGAAAAAATATACTGTACAACTCGAGTGGATTGTCCATATCCACTTTTGTTGCATAAACTACTCTTATCCTCTAGTAGGCAAAAAATTACAATGTAAAAAAAAGTTGTTATACCCATACTTACGTTTGGAAGACAAAACAAAAAATGACAGTAATTAAAAGAAGATCCTACTTAAGTAAATATGAAGGGGTAGATATCTATATAGTTTAAGAAAATATAAAGACAATTTTCTATTTTTAATGACAGTTTGGATTTAATTCGTAGACGACTGTCTAGTTATCACGAGCATCACTCGTAGCTATCTTTGTGGGTTATGGCCTGCTTTAGGGTTCCTCATAGACCAGTATACTTGAACGGTATACATGTACAAGTTTATTACACAAGTATACTGGAATGTGTGTTTGGTAGTATTTGCACAAGCACGTTGATTGTACAAGCGACATGAGACTTCTGGAAATTGGATATTTTTATGGAAGCAGTTGAGATTTAGTCATCCCTGGAGTAGTGCGATTCACGATTTTAGTGCTATGACGAGTCACTTGAAAAAAGGACATCGAGAATGTTTCGAAGAATTTATTTCTATTTACGAACATGGGCCATGTTTGTGGCGTATTAAAAGCAGAGTACCAATATATGGGAAAGAGGGAAACGGCATATAAAAATTAATAAAAAAAACTTAAGAGAAATAGAACCAAAAGCAGATCGTAATATAAAAATTAATAAAAAAACTTAAGAGAAATAGAACCAAAAGCAGATCGTAATATAGCGGTTAAAAAAATTAACGCCTTCCGAATGAATCGTAGGAAGGAGATAAAAGTGGTTCAACTTCAAACTGGTTCAATGTGCAAGTATACTTGTACGTGTGTTGTCGACGCAGGTATTCAAGCATACTTGTGCAATAAACTTATACATGTATACCATTCAAGTAAACTGGTACGTCTGTGGAGGCCTTTAGAGTATTTTTTTGTGAATCACATGTTATTTTATTTTTCAGAAGTAAAATTAGAGGTATGATCAATCACAAACAACCATACCTTTAAATTATGCACTCATGTCTTCTGGAATACCTACCAAGATACTTAAGTGGTATAAGGGGTATAGGTAGTAATTCAATAGATCAGTAGATTTCAGTTATATTAGTGTTTATTTTACTTTAGAATAACGCTTATTTATATTTTAAAGACTTTATTTATTTCTCTCTCACACGGCCTCTCTTTTAATATAGCGAGAGTTTCATTCTAGTAGCGCCAATTCCTACATAGTTTAGTAATAATTAATTTTCAATCCCCCAATCATACCTAACGTAAGTACCGACACTGTCCTAAAACATCGTGGTTTTATCGAGTACATCGGAACGAGTCATAAGATGGGTGAGCCTCGAATTTATGCCCATTCTGATCTTTATCGTTCATATACACTTTATCTTTTTCCCGTTTTTACAACGCAATCGTGTAAAACAGGCAATAAGCCATTTTTATTTATATTTTCGAAATGTATACTATACGGTAGCGAAATTATTGCAATCAGATACCAACCAGATAAAGGGGAGACTTTTTTGTTTCTCTTTTGCCCTTCACATCATCGTATCGTGTTTTTTGTATACCTACTGCAATTTTAATAAATATTTTTCGAACTAACCTCGTATAAATCGCACCAAAATTCTCGTCTCATCAAATCGTCGATTTTTATTTTCTATTTTTGTGTAACAATCTGTTTACAGAGTTTCAGCGAGTTTTATTATATCTTGGTTGGCTCCCGTGGTTAAAAAAACCCTTTTAATCGTATACTGATTGGCTCCGATGACCGTATACTAATTGGCCCCAGTGGTTGAGAGGATTAAGTACATCTACTTTCTTCTAGGAATACCTACCAAAGCACACATAAAACATTATTGTCTCAATAAGTGATATGTTTGTTTTCCGTATCCATATATTTAATACATTTCATGATTTGGCCAGAATTTGTACATCAATTTAATAAATTCAAATTGGCTTATATTTTGTTTTAATATTAATAATGTTTCTACAACAAATTGTTTTTATAAAATAACGGCCCTGTAGTACACCTTTTTCTCTTGACTGACACTGTGCATTTTAATATAAGTATCATTTGTATATTTTTCAAATTTTCCAAAAACTGATGAATATGTGGATGGCGATTACAAAATAAGAAATTGAAATTCGAGTGAAAGCCTTTGTGGTGCGCTCTAAGGATGAACTATTTTCAGCCCATAATATGAGGCGGTAAATTTTTTAACAACCAATATTGGTTTGCCCTTTTCACTTAACATTTTAGTCACTTTTAATAAATCCATATTTTTACTCAATAGGAATAGTTTAAACTCTTAACTTAAACTGATCTTTCAAGCATGAGGATAAAGGAAAATATTGTTTTTACCTATCATGTAAATAAAATTAATTAATTAATTAATTAATAAAAACTAATAATTTTGTTTCTGATAGTATGAATGTAAGAACCATAAATGTATAACAATAAACAGTCAAGTAATCTTAAAACGGAAGTACCTACCTTAATTCCTAGAAATGATATCGGGAGCCAACTTACCTACGACCCTCTTATAATTAGGATTAAGGTCTGACCGCCAGAGCCAACTAGTATGCAAGCGATATTTTTAACCCAATTTCAATGTATCTGAGATTACCTGAAGCTCAGGTAGCTTGGTAATAAACAGTGTCGCTATCCTTTTCTGATTATTTTGTTATTCATTTGTGTAAATAGGCTCTTAGTATCTAGTATTAAAGTGTGACACTTTTAAGTAAATGTACTCTGTAGTAAACAAGTGAAATTAATGCAGATGAAAAAATGGTCGAAAAAGTCTTGGAATGAAATTAATTTACCTTTTGCAACCAGGTGTCCTAGTGGGGTTTCCCCAAATGCATGGAAACATAAAATTTATCTCTACCAATCTGGAAAATGAGACAATGAAACAATGATTTAAAGCGCGTGAACAGTTTGTCCCAAGGAACAAAAATAAATGGAAGTTTATAGGAACTGGGGCACCCTTGTTATAATTTGTATTGATTATTTAGAAAACGATAAGTAAGTGTCAAGTAGTTATGAATTGTCTTTAGTAGACAATCGATATCGTATCTTCTTCAGAGCAATATTTTTTAATTTAGCTGCTGCATTTTTTTGAAAATCCTGACATCTATCTGTCTATCTGTTCAGCATCATAGAGAACTCATTGTTGAACATAGTCAACCCATTCTTTCTTTCACCTCTCTATGTCGTGGGTTATTTGAGTCCATGCTAGTCCAGTTTGTTCACATAGGTCGTATATCCAACGCATTTTTGATCACCCTCTGTTTCTTCAGCATAGAATTAATTTATTTATCGTCATTTTCGCCTCCATTGTGTATCATTGTCTTTGCTATTTTATCTAGGTATATTCTCTTTTATTTTGAGGACAAGTTATATTACTCCCTCGAGTTTAAAAATAACCTTTGGGAAGATGTTCAAAAAAAGTAATTATGGATTTCAATCCACCTTTTCTGTTTGAAAATTTCGCATTATTTTTGAGCGTAAAACAGCGCAGTATTTTTAAATCTTGGAATTTTCCAAATAACTTATTTTTTTTCTCTCTCCTCGCCTTAAGATTGTCGGATTGGCTAGGATGACTAGATGTCAACGTCACTTTTAACATCTGTCATCGATTCTATATATAGTACGGGAGCCAGTAACACTTTTTTGGTATACATTTGCACAAGGCTAAATTATAAATGTATCATTAATTATTACCCTATAGAAGTTAGAAATACTTTGCAGAAGGCGCACCAGCGCCAGCGGTGCAGCGCTCGATGATGACGTCTTTAAGAAGCTGATATAGAAACTGTTAATAGAAAAAAGTTTGCTACCATCTTGGTAGGGTAGAAAATAACTTTAGGAATTAAAATTGTTATGTTACGTTTGATATAGAAACAGAAAAGAATAAGAGAACACATATAAATAGAACTAGAGCTTAAAGCTGTCGATGAAGCAAGTACAGAAGGCGAAGAGAAATCTGAAGTTACCAATTCATGAATTATTAAAAGTTTCTTTTGTAGCTTCTTCGTCTTCTTTGATAATTCCTCATAATTTATCTTCTGTGTGTTATTAGTATGATATCTTCTAAATTTATCATGATAATGTACATTTATAATAATCCAGTATTGTATCCCATTGTATAAAGACGTCCTCTAAAGCTTGGTTAAATAGTTGATGAAATAATTATATTGCATTTCCTCCGAATTATTTAGATATTTGACGCCGATAGCTATTAAATTATTTGTTTTAGTTTTTCCTTGAAATGTTGCTACCTTGTATATCAGTAAATTGCACCATCAGATATAAAGTATTTACGATTACCTATACAGAGACTTGAAATTTAATAAATTCTCCAGTCAGTATTTGCATAAAGTGTTTAATTACGGCTCAGGCGCCATATTCCTTCTTATCTTTACCTTATAAAATCCTTATCTACTTTTAATTATTATTCTTCTCGATTTTTTAATGATTTATTTTACAATACATTAAGAGGTTATTATAATATTTACCAAACGTTTCTTCTTTATATTTCAGAAAAATATCTGATATGTTGGATGATAGTGTTGACAATATTTATCATGATTTTGTTTGCGTAATTATAAATTATAATATTAAACTCCCATCGTTTATCATTTATTTGAAATAAATGTGGCAAAGTAGGGATCTGATTTCAGTTATCTACTTATTGTTTAAGATGATACAGTGAGAAAAGTGATAAAAACGCATTATAATGCCTCTGCAGGAGCAAAGAGTGAGTTCATCCTTTTTCATATGTGCAAGTTTTTAAAAAGCAAATATGAGTTTGTGAGCTTTATGAGATCATTTGTTTGTTCTTTTTTAATCTTAATTTTCCAATGTATGTAATTATCATTTTTAAGAAATACTCTTTAAGGTACTTTTAACAGCAGCAAATGAGTAAAAAATTATCTGAGCATCTAGAATATCTTACGAAAAAAAATTAGTTCGTCTTTCTTCTCTTTTTTTTTTAATTTGCCATCACTGATAATACACAGTAGTTTATTTATTGGAAACTACCTTAGTAAAAATAGTAATTGGCTTCAAATTTAAAGTAATCGACAAAACAAAAACTAGTCATTGAAATGTGTCGACCTGAATAGTGATTTATTTGTTTTCCACTAGTTTTCTACAAAAAAAAGACATATCTTATACACAGAGGCAATAACAGTATGTAATTTCAGTACTATCTTTAGTTAACAAGCCGCAAAGAAGCATGATATTTGATTAAACTACAAAGAAACATTTTATGACAGGTTAATGACTCACAGAAAAAAATAAACATATTCTCGGAAGTACATTATTTAATTAAAGAGGAATCTATTAAAATAATAACGTATTTGTAGAGAGTTAATTTTTAGTATGTTAAAATTGAAGGTTGTTCTCGATGATTCAAAATATAAACAGAGAAAATGCATAATATCAGGCGTTCAATCCGCATAGTAAATCAATATTCTAAGGTGTAGAAAGGTTATTTGGCAAAGTGCCGAATCAATGGAAATTACATTTCTGTAATTAATTAAAAAAATATATATTAAAAAGCGATTAATTTTCATATGTTATTGACGACATTAATCTTTGTTATTAATTGACTTGTTTGTAAAATAACTATTAGGAAAACTACGCTAACGATGAATATCTTCGTTAACTACACATCACTAACGCCAACTATTCTACAATGAATTTAATCTTTCTAAAAAATGTTCCATTTAGCCGCAAAATAGGCATCGTTATCTTCTTTGAATATCGTATTATCAACAAAATCAGATATTGAAAAATTCAGATTTTACTGCATGTGAAAGCTGGTCCACCTTAAAAAATGTACCAACACTAGCAGATGATAAGAGCCAGGGTCTTGGATCCAAGAGAAGGTCTATATAGGTTTTTATGGGTTAAAATTACAAAATTTTACTAATTTGACAAATAATTAAAAAATAATCAACCATAAATTGAAAACATTTTAGATATTACTTGTATTGCCGTTTAAATGATTTGGATTAAAAACATAAAAATTACGAATTTTAACACCATTTTCTTCTTAAATTAATCTATTAGGTTTGATGAATCAACTTTCAATTTTGAATTTAGGTTTAAAATATGTTTAAAACCTCGTTAACAAAAAATCAAAAAACCCTAAATACAAGAATAATATTTTTAAACTAATGAAAAATAGTGTGACCCCTTCGAAAAAAAAATATATATATAGGAGTAGGATCGACTGCAGCGTCGCTATTTTCGATCCGTTTTTCAGATAACAACGCGGAACTGGCAATAAAAAATCGTCTTCGCCTTCCACTTGGAAGGTATAATTCATCCGTTTTTTAGTTGAAAGTGGAAACCCTTAGTTCTATAATCCGGCGCGGGCTATTAAAAGTAAAAAATAAAATCGAACAGAAGGGAAATGGGGAAGGTTGATATATTTAATATAATAATTCAAACCGATACCTTACAAGGGTGGAGGGTGTTTTTTACATATCGTAGTGGGTCGGCTGACATTAATCCCGGACTTCATGCTTATTGGCCGGGGTTTGGATACGAGGTTTGTACCAAAATACCTTTAAACATTTGTCATTCATTTATGTTAGTCCGATGAAATAATGGTAATACGCTATTTACAACAGTCCTAATTTTACGCCAAAAATGCTCTTTTATAGCATTTTTATCATCAGGTTGTTGCATGGATCCGATTACAATAAAAAGAACACCGCTACGTCAGAACCATTATTTCAAATATATGTTTCCTATAACTATCAATTTATCAAGGAATAAGTGAGTTGATTGGTTTAAAAGAATAATTATTATATTTCTATTACATTAACATGCCACTAAACAACCAGCAGGCGGTGATAGCCAACAAATGATTCCGCTAAGTGATGGCGTAGCTATGTTCTTCTCATTGTAAATGGACCCTACTGAATTTGGTGCGTTTAGTTGATGCCGTTCAGAGGTTTTAGCATTTAGGCTTTATATAGTTTTTAACAAATCAGATATGGATTACGATTATTTCTTGGCATTTAATTTAATGAATTTTTAAATGTTTTATTAATATTAGTAATTATTGAAATTGACATTTATATACTTCTATAATCGTAAAGCCAATTTTTCAGGAAAATCATCGAAATGAATACGAATTATTACTTTTTCATTTTCACAAAAGATTTAAGCAATCAATTTTATAACTTCCCGTATGAAAGCTTTATCAACAAAATTAAAAAATAAACAAATATAAACAGTTTCCTGTATTTTATCACACCCAAGATTGCATTTATACAGCGTGTTTCTGAAGTGCGACATCATATTTGAAATGATGAAATTTGAAACACAATAATTGAAGGTACCTACAGGTAGGTACTTTAAAAAATATCTGTTAACATCAAATTTCAAACTATTGATGTTGTACAGGGACTGGAAAAATATTTTTTTCTACGATCACTATCCAAAGCAGGCTTTTGCGTTTCGAAATCCAACCGCAAAGTTGACACCTTTATTGCTGGCCCAATTTAAATCAGCTATAGTACCATAATATTTCTTTTTATAAAATAATTTTCAAATTTTTTGTACGTAGTCACATGTTTTTTGTTATATTATCCAAGTTAACATGGAATTTAAATACCAACGGCTTGTTTTATAATTAACGTAGGTATAGGCAACACATTATTGAAATGTGAGTCATTTCATTATTCAGTCATGCTCTAACTCTCCAAGTTCCTCTCTGTCTTATTTGGCCTTTGAGGCTCAACTTGTCCGACTATCATACATAATTAAACCCCTTAAAACCAAACATAGGTGACGACTATGGTGGAGGTGCTGTTCGAGTACATTCCAGGGTCAATGTGATAATGTTTCTAATTTTGGCGAGAACGCTCTGGAGCCCACCAGAAATTTAAAATTTGTATATAAATATTGGTGGAAGAACACAGGCAATCATTAGTATATAGACAGTGGTGAATATAAATAGTCAACGATTCAAAGACATTCGAAATATATATAAATTAGAATAGTAATGTTATGTAAATAAACTGTTGTTTTAAAATAAACAAACATCACATTATGTACCTACTACTTACGACAAATTTTCAGTTTTTATATCTATTCCTTAAAAAAATGTGATCGTAGAAAAATATTCTGTGCATTTTGAGCAAAAAGTTCGTTGCCGCTTTTGACAGATTGCCGCGCTCTGCTATGCGTCGCGCGTGCAACTTTTTGTCTCAAGCGGAAAAGTATCACTTTTCGCTCTTAATACACAAAAAGCTATTTTATGCTTTAGTTTGTAGACATACACAAAAAGCTATTTTATGCTTTAGTTTGTAGACATAATTACTAGATATACTTATGTGGTTTGTTAAGTACCCTAGTCTCAAATTTGATTTTTTGTCAAACTTAAACTCTTTGTAAACTGAATACACTAAAGCTATGTATAAAAACCGTTTGGCAAGATTAGATTGATAACTAGATATATAAAATATTGACGAGTTCAAAAACCTTGAAATATTCCTTCATGAAATAATAAAAAATCGATAATCATAATTGGGAGAGTACTTACTCAGAAGTGGGGCGATATCATAAATGTATATAACGGCTACAAAAATTTAACTTCTGCGATATATCACTGTATTTAAAGCAGAATTATGAACTGTCATTTCTAAACCAATTTAGGCTTCTCGTAAGCGATCGAAAAGCCTCTACCGACGTTTTTAATTGAATAAATATCACGTAGCATCCAAGTGCTAAATGATTAAAAACAATAATAAAAAAACCAGCATTGGCATCGGCAGCGACGACTTTTGAAATCGCCTTTGACTGACCCCAAAATTCCAGCGGTTCAGAACGATTAATCAGGTTTTTTGTACGTTTTCGTCAAGCGATTGGGTATGGGGCTCTGAATCTCCGCAATTTTTTGTTTTGATCTTCCAATAAATCGGTATTGTTATCGGAGAAGTAACACGATTTAAGCTGGATGTTAGCGCGGATAGATAATTTAAATATGAGGGATATTCAATGTTCAAACGTTCAAAAGTGTATTGTAATCCAATTCTCTTATATCTTAGAGAAGAGGTTGTAAAAACCCTTGCGGTAGAAATTTTCTTATTATACCGCTATTAATGCTTCGGGAAGGTAATTTAATGCTTCAGAATAATTGCCGAAAAAACAGCAACTAATTGTTTAACTTATTTATTGTTTATTATTGATGTCTTTATTGAGTAAATTAGGTTGAAAACCACCTATCTAAAATATTCAGATTATTTGTGGTGGTCTTTTTTTCCTTTGTTCATCTAAACATAAATATGTGTGAACAAAAAGTAATTAGGAACGAAAGCGGTCCCGTCAACCCTGAGGTACGCGTTTTATAAATCTTAAATCTTTAGAAAAACTAATTTTTCCTTATTAATGTTGTTTGAAATAGCATCCGAAAAGTATGTCAGATCAATTGTAGTACTGAATCCATTATGTCCATAGTATTTATCTTAAAGTTTTTTCAGAGCTTCTTAAATAATTTATAAAATATTATGTGCATTGGATCTGTTGTTTAAAATAAAAATTATTTGATTCTGGTTTGACGTATTCTACGTTATACCTCTTAATGCAAGTCTAAATGTATATCGTCCTTGAAGAACATAAAAAATATTATTAGTTTAACTAATAAAAATTGTTTCTTTTACTAAAATATAAATAATGCCAACAATATAGGGCCCCGAAATAGATCCTTGATGAATTCCGACATAAAAATACATCTTCTATTACTATATGTATTTATAATTAATTTTTATGAACGCGTATTGTAGTGTGACATTTTGAGATTTAAATGCCCTACGTAATTATCTACCCGGTGCGGAATCGATAGGTTTCCCTTTCAAACCCCAAATTCAATATCCGAAGAACTCTCTACACAGAAGTTACAATTAGTGATGACGTGGTATCAAAATCAATCAATCGCTACTGTAAAATGAAGACATTATATTAATCCAACCCCCTATAAGGTGAAATTTAGATGCATTGATTAATTTCGTGGGGGTGGAAGAGCGCCCCTTTTGCTCGATTAATTGAGAAATGTTTCTCAGAATGTATATTGCAATATTCATGTTATAGGGTTGCGTTTGGTTGAACGGAAATCAATCGATATAATAATACGATCGCTCGATTTATTTGCTTTAGAACAATCGGTTCTTTTTAGAGATAGGATTAATTTTACAAATTAGAAATTGGTGATAAAAGTTTAACACTTTTTTTATTTTCCCACTTACATAATATTCCAGAAGTTTTATTTATATGTGGACAGTTAACAGAATGTTTGAGATATTTATTTTGATTTATTTTGTTGCAGATAAATCAACTTGTAGAAGAAATTCAAAGGCTGCAGGGATGTCTGTCGAAATTACAAGAATCGTCCATGTCACAAATAAATAGATTAGAAGATCAACTGGAACAAAAAAGACAACATATTTTACGATTAGAAACCAAACTAGAAACTCAAAAAGACTACGAAGATTTAAAAAGAGAAATAAGGTCGGTATACAATCGCTATGATTATTTTTAGAATTTAAAATGTATGTATTTATATTTTTATATTTTTTTTGTTGCAGTTTGTTGCGAATCGATCTAGTAAGCAATCCTGAAGTAAAAAATATAGAATTATTATTAGAAAAATCAAAAATTCTGCCTCAAGAACCAAGAGATAAATCGCCATTGAGGGAAAGGGAAAGTGAAGGTAAATACCGTTTTCTTTTATTTCGATTTTGTTTACATATGCCGCGTTTGAATATCTACATCCGATGCATTTTTTATAACTCGAGCGTTTGTTTATCCACATCGGACACATCTACTACATCTACATCTGCATTTGTTTATCCGAGATGTACCTGTTCAGATTACATTTTTTACATCTGGATTTGAAATGATATGTAAATGAGATGTTCGTTCAATGTCAGAAAGTACCTAAGTGTTCTGTGAAGCCAAGTTTGTCATTTTATCCTTTGTTTATGCTAGCATAAATATAAAAGTGAATAGTTTATTTAATGTTTGTTTAGATTTCAAATTTAGGTTGATTTGTAGTCTCAAAAGTCAAATTTAAAAAGTATAAACTTATAACTTGTCATTGTCATTTTATCACGTGACCAATAAAGTCTAGAGCGTTTGTTTATTACATCTACATTCAGATCTAATTCTCTATCACGCGATAAAAAATTCACAACATCTCAGATGCATCCGATGTGGATACTCAAACTCGGCATTAATAACAACTTTATTTATATCCAAACAAAAGATCGAAACAAAAATGAGATCTAAATTATTTAAGACGCTATGAGCTGTGACTATTAAGTAAATGCACTTCAGTTATAAAGTCTTTCTATACAGGGTGGTAGAAAATTTGGGGAAAAAGTTCCAATTCATTATTGTAACAGCACCATAGAAATTAAATTTCTAAACAAAATTCGACTATGGTGCTTGGTGCTCCATAGCAAAACAGGTATAAGGGTCATTTTTAAAAATGCATTTGGAATTCCCCAAATAAATTAATGAATCCATTCCTATAACATCTGTGAAAACCTCTGTGAAAAGTGAAAACAAACCAAAGAAAATTTGAAAAATCTGATTTAGAAGAAAAAAGAAAAAAGAAAAAAGAAAAAAGAAAAAAGAAAAAAGAAAAAAGAAAAAAGAAAAAAGAAAAAAGAAAAAAGAAAAAAGAAAAAAGAAAAAAGAAAAAAGAAAAAAGAAAAAAGAAAAAAGAAAAAAGAAAAAAGAAAAAAGAAAAAAGAAAAAAGAAAAAAGAAAAAAGAAAAAAGAAAAAAGAAAAAAGGAACTAATTGGTGTTTTTGTTTTCACATTTCCAAAGGCATACTTTTGTTTTTTAATCTTTAACCGACATATCCTTTCTATCAAATATTTTTTGGTAAATATTCTATATTGATTTCGAGATATTTAGGTCATAGCTTACTAACTTTTTTACTTTTTACAAGAAAAATTTTAGAACATCAACTTCTTGTGGCAGTGTTTATAAACTCGTGATTTAAAAAAAATTGTCTTCGATTGCCAATGTGTCAACGGATTTTAAAAAAGAAAATTTGGTTGTAAAACGTATATAAAATGGTAACAAATACCTTATAAAAAAATAGTTTAATTTAGAAAAAAATACCCTGTTAGCTGTTCTATGGTCATGAAGTACCGTTTATATAGCATCTTTAATGCATTATAATACTGGACTGGAACTATTTCTAAGTTTTTAATTAAGTTTCTATGCTCCGAGTAATAAAAATTGTCCACATTATATAAATATGTTAAACAAAAATGTCCCCTTCAATGTGTTGCCCATATTTTCCACCACAACTCATACATTATGATAAAAATCGCCGAACTTATACCTCTGCCTACCTCTTATACCGCCGCCAATTATTTATCTTGTCAAAGTGGTTGTTACAGTTTTATAACTAGATACGCTTATAAATGTCAATATGCAAAACTTGTTTTCTTAATTGTAATTTTCATTTCTAATAATTTTTTCTTTTTTTTTTAAGAGAAAATATGATTTTTTTACAAGCTTTAAATAAGAGTATTGCTATATTTTTTTAATTTTTAACACCTTTTCACAAATTTTACATTTTTTAAAGTAGTAGTGTAAAGAATATAAATGACATTGTTTGTCAAAATATGTATCTACACGATTTATCTTACTTTTGTTTTATGCGAAATATCTATTCTTTTTTAAAAGTTAATTATAATAATCTGGTCACTAAACTGTAAGTTAGTAAAATTATGACTTTTTTTAAATTGGTTAAGTTAAATGTAGTGTGTTTAAAACAATTAGAAATGAAAGTGGAAGGAACAATATATCAACACATGAAACTACAAAAACAATTATAATAATTACTCCGTGTCGAAACTCTAAATCATGAACCTCTATAATTTTATAATACGAACCATGGAAGTACCCAACAAAATAAAACTTAAATAGAGAATGATTTGTGGACTAAAATGTTTTCAAATATATGTGTATTTATTTTCAAAGTAAAATTGCCACAGTTCTTTTCCTTTATTATTTCTTTCCCCTTAGGTTCCATCTTACCTTCGTCTATTTTCCTAATGTTTTCTTTTATTTTTCCTTCTTTTCTTTAATTCCCCTCTTTTTCCATTTCCTACTTATTAGTCTTACTTATTCTTCATCAACTCCAACAGTGACAAACTACAGTTGAATCTATTTTTTACTGGATAAGACAGATGTAGGAGGCAGATCATCACTGTAACTATAGCGTTGCTGCGGCTATATTTATCTTAATTAGGGGAATTCAGATAGAATGTCAGCAATATAAAATTCTTGCTTTATTTCAAAGCTGTCAAAAATTCAGTATTCCCCCGCATTTTTCCCATCCATAAGTACAAAATGATCAAATCCAAAAAAAATTAAATTAGGAATTTTAATTGTACGGTTCCGCCGCTGCTTTAATTTAATAAAATTTTGGTACGAATCAAAGAAGCTCAACAAAGCTACTGATAAAATCTTATTGTTTTATACAGTTAGTCCCACAAATTTCCCAAAAAAAAAGCTAGACATAATTCATGCGCATCAGAATAATTAATCAGTATTTTTAATTAGATATATGTTCTCGACCGTAAAGAAGGAAATCATGAATCAAAATCAAATGCAGATCTTTTATGTAGATATACATTTTATTGAGGTTATTAGAAGTTTGATGGGTAACGTAGATTTTTACGAAATAATAGGTAATGGAATCGTTTACTCACAATTAGAACATTAGAAGGTAGTTACTTAGAGAGTATCTTGGTGATTTTCAAATTATTTTAAATATGTTGCTCCTAATTTCAACCTTAAATATCTGATGTAAATCTATTGCTCTGCAAGCCTAGTATCTACTCGTATTATTTAAATGTTTTACATGCCTTTTATTCTTTAATTTTGCAATTCATTGCGTTTCTTCTCACCATACTTTTAACTCATAATTACTACGTTTATTTTCACCCTTCGTTTTATTCTCAATTTTGATTCCCAATAATTTCCTTTAAAATATTACATTTTTTTGTTCTGTTTCTAACGTCCAAACTGTTGCGGGTCATCGGGTGATCCAGGGTTACAAAAAAGCTGTTGAATTTGCAAAAAGAGCGCCAGAAAAAATATAAAACTAGAATCAAACGATACAGTGTAATACAGAAGTTTTATGGCATCATAGAAAAACCTTCATGAGAGGAAATAATTATTACGTTATTTCCAAAAATGGACTTATGGGTATGCTAATAAAATAATTCAACCTAGGGTGTCTTATAAATATTACTATAGTCCAAAATTAAGCAATGAAGACGACAGGTCAATTTCATCACATTTACCTACTTCCGACCTCAAGAATTTGATTCACATCTTATATTTCGTCCGTAAAGTAAAACTAGCGCTGTCCTAATTAAAACAAAACAATTCTACTACAATGAGAATCGAAAAATAATCATTTTCAAACAAATTTTATTCGACTGGAAGCATGTAAACGCGTAAACGAGCGCATACAAACTCGATCTCTTGTCTTTCTGTGGTCCTACGAAGATTTATTGGTGCATTTCATCTTTAACTACAGTTGTAAACTGTCTTTCAGAGTCCTCGTAATTCTTAAAATGAAATAATTTCGTTGCTTAGAAATAGATTTAGTGGCGAAGTGGAATTTTGAGTTTCCATAAATCAAAATTGAGATTTGGGATAGTATTTTTGTGTATTCGCCGACGTGTGTGGGTATTTGAAACAGGGCCGACTAGAGGGAGGGTAGCCGGGACTAATTCCCGGGGCCCGGACTCAAATGGGGGCCCGGCAGCGGTATAAAGGGGGCCCGACAACTGAATTTTTTTTGTTTTTGGTTGGGAGCTGTTTTTTTTGTTTTTTTTTGTTGTTGTTTTTTTGTTGTTTTTTTGTTGTTTTTTTTTAGAAAAAGCAATTGAAACAGAGGAAGAATTGAGGATTTTTTTTTAGAAACTCAATTCAACTAGAAGAGGAAAAGTTTTTGTTTTTTGTCACGGGGCCCGATCTAGAGAATTGTCCTGGGGCCCGGCCTGGCTCTCGGCGGCCCTGATTTGAAAATCGTTTCGTAGATGAAAATATGACCATAGGAATTTTGATTTCGATTTTATTTAACTCAATAAAAGATCAGTGGAATTTGTTACCATGTCTAATTTCTTCTTCTGTATGTACCGTTTTAGTTTGTTCCTTTTCTGGAATTATATATGAACTGTCTTAAAATATTTAATTTCTGAAGTTTTTTCTTGTTTTATATATTAATTATTTTTTTGATAAAAGGCATATATATGGTATCAATTATTTTTTGTTTATTATTAATTTTTCTATTGGTTTCTGATTGTTAATTCTACTACTGTCTTCCCTTATCTACATACATTGATATACATTTGCTCTGTTGAAGATCTAACCATAGTTCTTGATTCACCTAAGTTTAATTTAATTATACGTTTTCAATAATTCCTAATACTATTGACATTTTGTCTGCAAATAGCTTTTTCTCAATTGATATCTTAAGTTTTCAATTTTATTTTTGTTGGCACATTGAATTTCTGTATCTAGTATTATTGAAAGTAGCTTTAGTGTAATCTATATTTTTATTATTTCTTTCAAAACTCTTGTTAGTGCATTTTCCTGCTATATTATGCTTGTTTTTCTAGGCATGTTATTCATATATACCTACAAAATGAAATAATTCGTCAAGAAATTATCCCAATTTTATCATAAAATCTCAATTATTATGTGTTCCTAATTATTTATTACTTTTAAAGAATAAAGTCGTACAATATTAACTACTGTTCCTTTCTAAATGTCACGCAACCTTTTTGTTATTGCTTCAACCGATATTTTAAAAACGTAGGAAATCCAATTTATTATTGCCAGTTCTTGAGAAACTCCGTTTTTATTGTTTTTATAAACAATCGTAAGGATAATTTCGTCACCATGGGAACCGTCTCATTCTTTATTTTTTACGAAATAAGAACTAGTTTCATTTTTATGACAATTGAAGGTCTGATTCTACAGTGCACTCTCTGGTTAGTTTTATTTACTATTTTAATAGTTACATTTAAAATACATCAAAAGAGTAATTACAACATTATTATTTTTATTTTATATATAATTATTATTGTGAACTTGGCTTAGCGACTCTAATATAGTGTAACAATGAAAAATTTGTATTTCGTTAAAAATTTATTAATAATACAATTTTTCATTATTAATTTAAACTACGTGCACAGAGCCAACCGTTAACCTAGTTTAATTTCTTATAATTTATTATATAGTGTGTCCGCCATATTTTTTTACCAAAACCTAATTGTAAAAGGTAAAAAAAGGTAATGGATTAAAAAGTGTATATTATGAATCTTAAGCAGCTTCTGCAGATATTGATCTGCATTCTCTTAGGGTTTATTTATACTCCCTTATTATTAGTATTTGTATTAGTATTATGATTAAGCATTAAACTGGACGAAGTATTCAAAAAGGGTATTTATACTCGTTTTATAATTAATATTAGTGCTTCTTTTTTAATAATCCTTTTCCTAACAAGATATAATTCTGCAGTCTACAAAATATTGGTTACTGAAGAAATGTGTAAGAGACCTCTTGTGTTTTTAGACACTTTTTTAAGATATTTGAGTTTTAAAAGTGTTTTTATTAATATTTTTACTAGTTAATTTTATTTAAAAATATTATTATTCAAAAATATGTTTAATTAAGGACATTTTAACGGATTTTCGTCTCACATTTATAACAGATAAAAAGAAGCAGAAATTTAAGACAAATCAGACAGAAAAGAGGCCTTTGCTTCCTCGTGGTGACATGTCATTTGTCAACTTTATGCACTGCTTATACACAAAAATTGTATACAGCGCATGATTTGTACTGAAATATCGTTTTCGACCTTGTTGGAAAAACCTAAAAACAAAATCTTACAACATAATCATTGTATTGTCTATTAAAAACAAAGGCCAAATACGTTAGATTTATTTGATAGAAAATAAGAAATTTAAGATTTAACATAAAAGTTAAACCTGTCAATGATTAAGCATAAATATTAATGCTTATAATAATCATAAATCGAGTATAAAGTCCACATTACATTGTAAAGGTTCAACTTAATCCTTAATCATAATACTAATGCAAATACTAATGCAAATACTAATGCAAATACTAATGCAAATACTAATGCAAATACTAATGCAAATACTAATGCAAATACTAATGCAAATACTAATGCAAATACTAATGCAAATACTAATGCAAATACTAATGCAAATACTAATGCAAATACTAATAATAAATAATAATAAATAGACCCTTAGTTCGATTAAGAAAATAACATTAATAAATATTATAAAGAGAGGAGGTCTCTACACCCGTTTTCAACTTAATTTTTAAGACGATTAAACCTAAATAAATATGAGATTTTCAAACAGAAAATATACATCTTAATATAAACAAGTATATTAATGGCAAAATTGGGATAAAAAGAGTAAACTGATCAAATAAAAGAACACTTAGAAAGAAAATAATTATAAGAACTAGTAATAATAGATAATAAAGTCTTGTTCTTTTTTTTTTCAATTATTCTTTTTTTTTTCTTATCTTCTTCTTCTTCTACATTTCTGATGGTTGTCTTCTTATTTTCTACTATTTTTCCATCTTCTTAGGTTGGCTGAAATTCCAGTGAACTTCCTCTATAATCTGTGCTATTCTTAGCAAATTGTGTATGTCTAGTCTATAAGGCTAAAGTTTTCAAACTAAAAACGACAAATAATATTTATTTATGTACACAAAATTCACAGTATTATTAACTCCCTAGCTACACGCTTAATGTTATTGATCAAATGAACAAAATTTGTTCAAATTCTGTTTCATTGAAATTAAATATATTTAAAAGGTACTATTAAATAATACGGTCGCGCATCAGTTTGTAAAAACATGATAGAGCAGCCAAAGAATAACTAAAAATAATCTTACACTACCCACACAATCACTGCAAATTTTAATCTGTATTATTTCTTTGTAACTAACATACCCAAAACCCTCATAATCCTCTTACAACTCTATCTTACCTCTGTTGTAACTATTTCCATTTTTTCTAGGGGTTGATCAACAGTCATCACAAACCCCTGCCCTGTCTATCACCCCTCCCAATAACCTCCCGCCTCCTTTCCAAAACGTTGACGCTTTCGGTAGTTTACTAGGAGAGGAAATAGTTTCCTCCTGGAGGAGAAACATTGAACAAAATCGTGTAACACCAAAATCACCCTCTACTTCTTTAGATGGTCCATTGAAGAGTTCAACTCCAATTATCGCAGACTCTACAGCAGACAAGAGTACGACGTCCACCCCGCAACCAATAGACCACGGCTGTCAACAGTCTCCGATAGAGAATTTAGTCAACGGAAATCCCAAGAGTCCGCAAGAAGATAACAATAATCACCACGTTAGTAACAACAATATCACTCTGTCCGCCATGTGTGCTGTTAATAACTTTTTGAGGACTGAAGATACTTTGAAAAGTCCGTACAGATTTGACGATCATCGGCCAACCTTTAAATTCGCTGAAGATCTAGGGTTGCCACCCGGTTCCATGGTAGGCAGACTTGGCGAGAGCCTTATTCCTAAAGGCGATCCAATGGAAGCGAGATTGCAAGAGATGCTAAGATTCAATATTGATAAATACGCTTCACAAAATTTAGGTAAGAATTTAATTTTGTTATTATGCTACGGTATTATGTTCGCACTTTCGTTTCATTGAATAATTTATGACCTCATGCACGATACTCTCTCGATTACTGTTTCATATCTTAAACTGAATCCATTTTATGTCCAGACAAATTTACAAACTTACTTTAATATTAATTATTTTTACCTGAGATGTAAGACTGGCGAGTTGAGTTGATCATATGCGATCTTCTTCCATTCCTCAATATCATGGTCTATTTTTATACATCCTTCCATTCCATGTTTCTCTCTCCTTAATTGCCCATACAAACCCATTTTACGTCCAGACAAATTTACATATTTTATCTTAATTCTTTCTACCTTGGAGGTGTAAGACTGTCGAGTTGAGTTGACCATGTTATATCTTCTTTTATTCCTTATTATACCCAATATTCAAGACATCTTTAGAAACTAGGTACTTGCCAATAATTTGCAGCATTTGAAGATTTAGTTACTCTTGAACTAAATGGTCTAATGAGTTGTCAGCTTAAGCTCTCCGTAACTTCAGAAAATTCCAGTCTATCGCTTTAGCCATTCTTTAGGCAATTGATTTAGTACTAGTAACCTCTAAACCATACTCAGTTTTATATAGATTTTCTTGTTTTTTTTTTTTATAAAATCTTCATTGTTACTTTCATATTTTTAATCAAATTTTTAGATACCCTTCACATAGCACGAAGAGTACGGGAACTTCTCTCTATCCACAACATTGGCCAAAGATTATTCGCTAAGTACGTCCTAGGGCTATCCCAAGGAACGGTCTCGGAATTACTTTCGAAACCTAAACCTTGGGATAAATTGACGGAGAAGGGGCGGGATAGCTACAGGAAAATGCATGCTTGGGCTTGCGATGAGAACGCAATACTCTTGTTGAAATCGTTGATACCAAAAAAAGGTAAGATTTAATTTTATCTTATTGTTCTTTTGAGTATAAAATAGAGGTCTTGGATGTTTGCCAGTACTGAAATATGACTTATTTTTTAAAAACTAGTCTAACTGGATGAACAGTTTTTCCCCGATTCTTTCAATCTTTGGTATACATTCGTTTTTGATAAAAAATATCGTACAATTCGTAAACTTTTTGTTGTTATGTTGCTTTTTTAATTTCTTAATATTAAACACATTTTCATTGGTAATTGAGTTGCAATACGGATTCCTCTCCTAGAATGGGTAAATTTTAATATTCTTTCAATTTTAATAAATAATTCAAAATTTTTACAACTCAACAAATTACACCTCAACGCTCCTTGGGAATATAATTAAATGTTCCAAAGATGCCTAATGTCCTTCCTTACCATAATTTCAAGTTTTTTAAAAACAAGCCACAGGATTTCCTTCCTTCCTTCCTTCCTTCCTTCCTCTTCACTAACTTCATCAACAGTAAATAACTGTTGTAAAACATTTTCAAAAAAATCTCCCATATTAACTTGAACCTACTATTCTCACTGTCCTTTACCAATTCAACAGCAACTGACAATATCACTACAATATCACAACAAAATATCAATAAAAATATTTTTCTACAAAACATCATCTTTATTGTTTTCATTGCTCATTTTTGTAATGATTGTAATATTAATTCCCATTTATTATTGACATCATTTTAAGATCCCAGGGAATAGGTCCTTCGTTCAGTAAACGGATGAAATTCAGCAACCTCTAGCTTCTAGCCTATCGGATATATCGACGAACAAAATCCAGGGCCAGATCCTTCGCGGACCCAAAAACTTGGTTCATAGTTGAAAAGCCCTTATAGGATACGGCCTTTGGTATTGGGACTGTCGTTATATATAAACAGCGGATTTTCATGGGACTTGAACGTTCGCGTGGTCAAAAAAATGCCTACCGATGTGCCGGTGTGTGAGGCCTAAACGGTATGGGTTCTTACGTATTGAATTCATCAATCTATCGAATCGGATAACAATCGACAATAGTGATTGTTAGTAGATGTTTATTATCAGTAAACTTCGGCTCAAAATTGTGTGTTTTTCGAAATGTTATAATAATTTTATGTTCATCGTTATTCGGAACAGTTTTCGAACCATTTCGGAATCAAAATGTCAATTGCTCCATAGCATGTCACTAGAAATTATTATCGAAACAATGACTTTCTTTTAGCCACGTTAACCGCTGTAAACAATAAATACACAAATTCAAAGAAAAAGTTTCTTCTCTATTATTAAACAAGAATTAGGATTAGAAAACTGTTTGTTTCTTTATAATCGTGAGACAGTATTTTCTTTTGAGATGACATTTTAATATTTGTATTTATCTCGAATGGTACTGTCGACCGTTTTCCGTAATAATCCGCATTTATGCCTTTTCTTTCTTATAATAAATCCACAATGTAATTAGTTTTTCATGGGAGCGCGCACCGGGCATATTGTCAACATGGAACGAATCAAAACTGTATGATTATTTGATATTTGTGCTCTCTTCAATTTAAATCGCTGTTATGACATATATCGAAGGTGGTAAATGTCTGGTATCTTCGTGTGTATGCCGAGAAACTTATCAATTTGTATAAATTGTATACCTACCTACTTGTTTTTAAGCACACAGTACACAGTCTTGTATCAGGGCACAAAAATATAGAAAACATTTTTTATGATAATATGTATCTAATGCTATTAATCAAATGAAATACATAAATAACATTAACAATTCGTTAATTATTTCGATCTAATTGGCGTATTTTTAAATTTGTTTTAAAAGTAATACAATAAATGTATTGAATATTACCTAAATACAAATTCCATGGACTTTGGTTTCTTGCTTCTTTTATATCACATTCACCAATCCATTATTTAGAACGGATTGATTTATTTTAACTTTATTTAAAACGTTTTTATTTTGTAATTTGTGACCATGGATACACTGATTTTTAATAAAAGATGCAAATATCAAACCTATTTAAAACAGTATATTTTACACGTATAGTTTAATAATTACAGTTATTTTACAGGCACGAAAAAAAAAATAAGTTAAAAGTTGAATGGTTTAGTAGTTTATAAATACTTAGTCCTTTTCGGTAATTTGAAAAAAGAACTAATGTTAAACTTCTATATTTAAGTTACTACTGCGCTTAATCAAGAAAGAAAATTAGTAGAGATGATCTTCCCAAATTTCTTCTTTTATTCTTATAATTCCTTCCGCCTCTTATACTTTATTTTCTTCCTCCTCATCTTCCATTCTTCTTTTTTCCTCTACTTCTTTTTCTTTCTATTTTGACATTCTGTTGACATTACTAAGTCTTAGGAGGTAGACTGTCAACTATCTCTTCAACTCTTTTGTATTGTTCCTGATGGTCTTCGCCATTCTGCTGCACCTCGCACCTTATCCGTGTTTGGTATGTATGCTATACGCCGCGATGATAGGTCGTATAAAAGATAGGCCTATTCTTTCCATCCCATCACTTTTGGAATCTGTAATTTGATATTTGAGAAAAGTATGTATTTTAATATGCACAACGTTGTTAAACTGTGGCTTCATCGAATAGTGTTGAACAATTTACTACCCACGGGAGCTATCAAAATTATTTCCGGCGCAATTGCAGCTTTACCTTGAAAATAGTTAACTAATTAGTTTAGTAATTATGCTTAATATTATTTTAGATGAAATTGAGAAACGGCAGTGTTTGTACTGGCGCCATTTCTCCGATTTTCTCCGGACTAATGAGACATCCCTCGTAGACGCTGCACCGCCTGATCTAACGATAGAGAGCAGATCCCGTCAAATATCGAGAGATATGTCAATTAAAATACGATAAACTTCATAACCGCTGTTGCCCTTCAATGACGCGAATCAACGTGAAACGGTAACGACATTATAATTGCGTTTAAAAATCATCAAACGAAATTACCTATAATCAATTTTACAAATGATCACGGGCCCTAAAAAAAGCCTATAGATCCCGATGGGATGTAATTTAAATCTCATCATTATTACCTAAGTATTGGTCGTTCTTTGTATAATGATATTAAAACAAATGGGAACTCTGCGAGGCATCGCTTAGCTCTCCCAGCCTCCTCTGATCAAATGATCTTTATTCTTTTCTTTATTGCTATTAGTTGTTTTGATCGTTAGCCGTGAAATTTCTTTGAGCGATATCTTATACTCTTTTGTTTTCGAATTAAGTGATGTAATCATATTATTTCGTATTAAAAGCATTAGGTTATTTTTTATTTAATACATGTTTTGTAAATATTTTAATTTTAGAAACCTCTCACAAAAATGATCTTAATCCTTATACTCTAGTGATCTAAATTAAGATTAACATCTACAACATGTATCGTAAAAGTATCGTAGTGTATAAAGCCACTATCTCACTTACGAAAAGTGTTTTAACCTTTAGAGTCTTTTTTACAAATCTGTTTTGTCCAGGAACTGGATAGTCTCGATGTTAACCTGGAGTCGTTTTTTTATTTTTATCATCAACCGCCATTAAAGCCCTGCATTACCATAGCGATTTGCGAAAGAAAACAAAAACATTATCTCACTGTAAAAATCAAATATTTTATTTACCGCTAATATTTGATCTACCGCTAATATTTGTCAACTGTTTTGTTTTGTATTTGCCATTATTTTTCTGTTTTTTTACTTTATCATACTAAAATGTGATGTTATAATAAGCATTTCGTTTTTTCTTAGTTATAATTTTTACGGTTGGCGATAAAAGTTTGCATGGACCACGTCAGCAAAGTTTCTTTATCGAACTCGCCTGTTACTCGCCTCGCCCGCCAATCACCAAAAACATCCTATTTTGAAAATTTTACAAAAGTTTTTAAACTTTGTAATAATAATCGGCTGTTTAAATAACACTAAGCTTAAGTCCGGAACATGATTTTTTTTTGGAAAGTAGCGTTATTGTTTATATCATAGATAAAAAATAAGTGCTGTTAACCGATAAAATAACTCATACATGGAAATATCTTCTTTTAAGTTTGGAAAATTGGTTGCAAATGTAAATATTATTTTTCTTAACAATCTGGTAAATTTGCAATCTCAGTCGCAAAAAAATTAGAAAAAGCCCCACACACTGTACTAGAAATGTTAAATAGACTACTACGTAACCAAAGTTTTCCAAAAATCTGAAAAGAAGCCCTGGTAGTGTTAATACCAAAAGGAAAGTATAATCCACTGCTTCAGGCATCGTCTTACAGGGCAATATGTCTGCTTAGTTTACTGGGGAAATTATACGAAATTATGCTAAAAAACAGGTTAGAAAAAGAGATCGAAAGTAAGGGAGGATTTTCATCAAACCAATTTGGATTCAGGAAACGGAAATCAACAATACAAGCGATAGAAAAGGTAGTTAAAAGAGCTATGGAATCAATTAAAAAAATGGTAATGGTCGTGACCGTAGATATCAAAAATGCTTTTAATATGGCATCGTGGGAAAAAATTATGGTTAAGCTGGAAGAAAAAGGAATCGCAAGATACTGATAAATGTAATAGACAGTTACCTAAATCACAGATATATAAGGGTCGAAAACGTGTGCATTGAACTGAGGACAAGAGTACCACATGGATCCGTATTAGTACCCACGTTGTGGAGTGTATTGTATGATGGCATACTAAGAATATAGCTAATGGAAGGGGTTTGCTGATGATCTTGCGGTTATTACGGAAGCTGTAGATAGGGAAGAGTTAGTTTATAAAATTAATGAATCATTATATAGGATAGAGAGATGGATAGAAGAAAATAAGCTGAAATTAGCTGCACAAAAATCTGGGGCTATTATCTTAAAAGGCCCAAGCAAAGAGGAGAGATTAAGGTAAGAATCTCTGGAATAGAAATTGACCATCCCAGACAGGTGAAATATCTAGAAATCACGCTAGACGATAAGATAGGATTCGGGAATTATTTAAAATATACGGTAGAAAAGGCCGAATCTAAACTAATGGCACTCTCTAAACTAATGCCAAATGTTGGCGGCCTAGGAAGTACAACTCTACGCGGCCCCAGTATAGAAAGACGTAATGAAAAAAGCCAAGTACAGAAATATGCTAATTGCTGTGCAAAGAAGAGTACTTATAAGAGTAGTTAGCCGGTACCGAATAATCTCGGCAGTAGCGACGTAGGTACGAGCAGGAATCCCCCTATTTAACCTGCTAGTTACATTTAAGACATGAAAGCAAGTACAAAAGAGCCAGGAAAGAAAAAAGAGAAAACTTTGGATATATGGCAAGAACAATGGCTGCAGCAAGTAGGTAAAGGATAATAGACGAAACAGATAAAAGAAGATGTATAGAAATTGTACATGTTGCTTTTAGTTTCTATGTATAAAAATGTTTACAGATCAAATTAAATTAAATTGTAATAGTTTACCCCGTAAAGCAATAAACAGCAAATTATTTAAATATTTGGATGATAGGTATAAGATTGGAAATTTGATATCAATTGTCAATGTATTTTTTAGTTGTTTCCTTAGATTTGCAACACTTTTGTTTTAATTTCGCAATGCAAAATTGACCATAGACAATCAACAATCGTTTCGCTAATCTTGCAGTGTTCCAAATTTGCATTTAGTTATAGAAAGTTATTTAAATCGCTCTGTAAAATTTACAATAATTGTGCGAATTGTTGATTTTTGTTAATTTTTCAAGGTTCCGCATGATGATGCCTGTAAGTGTAGCTGTACTTGATATTCTCTTTGTTCAGTTTGTGTTTAGCTCAAATTTTAATCTTTCTCAATAAATGTGTAGTTTATGGAATTTACAATCTTCTTTTGTGAAAATCCTTATGAATTAATTAGGACCATTTGTACCGCTAATCGTTATGAATTTTTTTTTTAAATTGTTATGGACAAAGAAATATAGGTGGTTGCCTTTTTTTAGGATTTTTCTCCAATCTTTTTTTTATCATTATTTTCTACTCTGTCTTAGTTAATTCGCTTGCGTGCGTTGATATATTGGTCTTATAAACGAATAATATATTTTTTTTATAAAAACTTCATATCTTACGGTTATAATTATGTCGGTATTAGAAATCGAAAATATTTAGGACTCTTACACGAAATCATTACGATAGAATCAAAACGTTTTTTTTTGTGGATATTATGAAAACCATCGACACCATAAATGAGCATTGCTTGAAAATTTTCTAGTTTAAAATATGTCGTTTATGGTAGTTTAAAATATATACAAAGTGGTCAGACGAAAACGTTATAGAACCATTATCAGCAACTGCGTCAAAATTTTAGACTAACCCTCGGACCTACCTGAAAATATACACTTTCTGAACAATTTTTCTTCCAGGAAATAACGTTTTGCAATCAAGGCGTAAGGGACCAGTAAAAGCTTTACCGGTCTCTCTTTTTCATTTTTCCGATCGCTGTTTGATAATACAGTCTGCCTTGATTTCGTTACTATGGTAAGAACGTTCCGATTTATTGCTCAGTGAGAGTTTGTTGATTTTTAATTTGTTGTTTATGTCAAACTTGTTTTCGCAAATTTAAAAATATGGATTCAGATTTTGATCTGGCATAGAAAATGAAATTGCAGAAGAAATTTTGGAAGCAGCAAAAATGTATATTTAATATAAATATTCAAAAATAATGTATTTGGTTAGTATTTTTAAATTGTATCAATTATCTAGTTTTGGTATTTGTTAATCACTTTATTAAATAAAATAAATGATGGAGTTTACATCGAAGTGTCTGAAAAAAAAAAAATATTGTACATCACGCGACCGAAAATTAGTGTTAAGCAGGTTTCTCCAAGCTTCCAGGTCTCGCCTACGTCTCGCCCTGGAATATGCTTGGCTCGACCTGCAAAACACTAATTTCCGGTCTTGTAACGTAAATTACTGTTATCAAAGGCGGACATTTATCTTATATCATCGATTGACATACATCATTCCCTTCCTCACCGTCATTTTAACCAATATAATTTATAAGTAGGGAAAGTAACAAGTATGACACATCTTTGAAAAGGTAATTCAATAGAGAATTCAGCAATATGACTATTCATTGCGTGGCTTGCGGAACAAAAAGTATTTTAAATTGTAACACTTCATTTGAAAGCTTTTATTAGTAATTTAATGCACAACATGGCAATGTGCCTATGCAAAAAAATGCACAACATAACAAAGCACAATTAAATGAAACCTAAAACGACCCAATTTAAATATCGTACCATGCAAGACATGATATCTCGCAAGTTAGGTCTGAGATGAAAAATGTCATATAAACATAAATTATTGAAGTCATCAACCAAGAATTCGTCTTATATGGTTGTAAAGTATCCTTGAATTAAGACCACGGCAAGTTTGTTTTAAAAGTATAGAACAAAGTTTATGTTGTTGCTCTTTAATTGACGTGGTCTCATTCTAGGACTTCTCTTATAGACGAATTGTGATTGACTGAATAACACATATGTTCATGCCAAAAAAAAATTATTCAAGGAATCTAAAAGAGTCGGAAGGGAAAGGGTAGCAAGTGAAAAACAATAACTATGCATCAGAGAGACTGCCGTAAGTTGTCTTTTAGTATATTTGGTCTCTTAATCTTAATTGTAATGTCTTTGCTTGTTACCAAGGATTGTTCAAATCACAGTATACATTGCAAACTTTCCTTGTCCTCATTAAATAATTATTGTTAATTAGTTTAGATTTTTAGAATATTATTAATAGTGTTACACATTTTACAAGTTGTTGTTTAGAATCATTTTATTTCCCAAGTTTCAGATAATTTTTTTATAACCTGAAGTAGAGGTATTGTTACAAACGTAAACTTAAATAAGTGAAAAATCTTGCAGAGTTCTAACGTTACGAAATGTAAACTTTAATCGCAATCAACCAAAATAATATTTATGTTACGTATTAAATTACTAATAAAATTAGTTTTTACTTTACAATACGTACAGTTTTTATCCCGATATATGGCGCTAAAATCAAATTATATTGCTCAATTTTAAAAAAAAGTACCTTTTTAAAAACGTGTCATGCTATGTACTTTTGCTACGTAAATTGTATTAGTTAGAGCGACGGAGGGGAAGAGAATGAAGTATGACAGTTAACGATATGAAAGAATGGTGTCCCCTTTAATAAAACATTAACTGTTCAGAACGTTTATCTAAAATATTGACACAGTTCCTGTAAATATTATAAACTTGTTATAATTAAGTATCAAAATCCAGTAATTCAAATTTACTGACATCTAACGGTTAGAAAGAATATTTTAGAAAAATTATTTTCTAAATACGTAATAATGAAAACTCTAGATATGTAGGTAATTACAAGTACATAGGATAACTTAATATAATATCGAATACCATTTTGTGAAACATCTTCCAATATCATCAAATTTCTCTTACTGATATTTTTAGGATTTCGTTTTAAATATTAGGTACTAAGTATTTATTACATACATAATATTTCTACTGGTATCTACCTAATATCTAATTAATATTATATTTGGAGAAAAAACTAAATATTTCGTATAAATATAACACAAATATTTTATTTCTAATTTATTTCTTAAATTTAAATCTAAAAAACACACGACCATCTAACCCTGACCTCTAATATTTATTTTTCTCAGACATCCGTATATTATTATAAATAAAATAATTTATTATCCCATCTTATTCACATATACAATGCATAATTAATTAAGACAGTTTAATTTTTAATTGCATGCCCAATTATCATTTAATAACTGAACTAAAATGAAAAGCCATTCAGAGCTTAGTCGAGGAAACAAACAATTTTTGAGACACACACGTTATTAAAAAAAAGGTTTAAATTTTGCAACGCGTGAGAAAAATCGAACAATCGTTTTGAAATTAAAGTAGATTTAGGTTAATATTTTTGTTGCAATCCGAAAATAATTATGAAATAAGAACAATAACGACGTTTGTTATTTAAACCGTTGTTAACAGTTATTTATGATCAAAGCAGTTTATACGAGTACATCTTGTTTTTCTTTTCTTTTATACTGGAACCAGTCACATTCAGAAGTGCGACTTGTGGTTTCCGAACTACTTCCAAATAAAGAGAGCACTCTAAGTATCCAGTGATGGTGTCTGTCAATTTTTTATATATAACAATATCTAAAAAATATTTTTCACACATTCAAAATTATTAATCACAATAATGTGTCTCAAGGACATTAATTTCGCTCTTATACCGAAATAGAGTCCAGTATTAGGTAAATAGGATAATTCCAAGATTTTACTTAAAAGCAACATACCTACCTACGTGGCACACCTGGTCAACAAAATTACGTACGTCAAGAAATAATATCGATGTCTATATTAGATACGCTTCGCGAAAAATGATATTTGAAAGCTTTTGCCGTCGAAAAATTGCAAAACCTGACAGCTTAATGCCGAAAAAAAAAACTCCCCTAATAGCAATTAAAAGTTATTAATAAACCTTTTAAGAACGAATCGATATCTTATAAAGAAATGATGGAGATTGAAAACTCCACCACTCGATTTTACTATTTTCATGCAATAACATTAATTTGAGTATCAAAATGCAGATATTTCCTTATCGTATTTTTTTATAACGAAAAATTCCAATTCAGTTTTTTAATCCTTGAAAGTTTCTGTGGATATGACCAGTCTTTGAATAAGGATACGAACTGTCAGTATTTTCGAAATGTATTAAAGTTGCAGTAAAAACATTGCCTAACTTTAAACTTACGATAGTAAGATTTTTTAACGTTTGTTGTGAATAATCCTAAATATCTTCACTACGGCCTAATAAGACCATTTTGGGTAGTCTACCTTTATCTGATGATCAGTGGCGTCTCGTAGCCCAGTCTACAAGTGGGCTTCTGAAAGGCTCTTAACATATATAAAATTTATTAAGACCTACCAAAACACTTTAGTCGTCTTTTAGTCGGCGTCCCAAAGTTGTTGCTAATTTGTAATTAATAGTTTTGTCACAATTATCTTCCAATTCGTTGAAACACTTGTCTAATTCGTTAAAACACAGACCCACTTGTTTTATTATATATTTGCCTTGAAAATCATCTTGCACATAAAACTTTTGAACTTTTGTCTGCCTGAGTAAATTTTAAATTAGGAGTAGGCCTTTCAAAGATTTAATATGGCAAAAGTCTCGAAAAATTATGTTATAAGCTTACATAAACCAAACAACCCCATATAGAAACATATACTAACGAACACGAAAACACTCTTAGACAATGTTGCCAATGCAAAGATACAAATAATCCGATTGTCAAACTCAAATTATTCGAATGTGACTGGAACTACGAGTATTTTAATCAGATACAAAACACAAAATTTTGACTTATAAAGAAAAACATTTATTTATATGCACTACTGTCGAGGAAATCCATATTGCTTTTAGTACAGGATCCGTAATTAAGGTTGATCATCACCCATCTATTTAATAAATAAAATATGTTCATAAATATACCGCAAAAGGGTTGCCTAAGAATATACAGTCACGGCCTTTTTTTACTTTACTTTCTGTATACAGATAAGGGAAGTATAGGAAACATGATAAAAGTTGCTTGTGATGTCATTCTCCATAATTTTGTTCATGTACATGATTTTTCTAAAATGGACCTAATTCGAGATATTTGAGGAAAAGTGTAAATTTCCAATTTTGAAGATAATTTAAAAACGGATGAAGAGAAGAATACCAAATTTTAAACGGTGAGCTGATTAAAGTTTGGGCATAGTGGAAGCATCTGGAGAATACTTGACAAGGTGTCGTTTTTTTTACTTTGAGAAAATAAATAATCATGACCGTATTTTTCTGAGGGAAATCCATTTGCGGCATATTTATAAACATATTTTATTTAATGAAAAGAAACTTTAATTCGTTAAACAGATGGGTGAAATCGACTTTATTTCGGATCTTAGACCATTTCGGAAATCCCCCAATTCGATTATACTACACATAAAGATCTATTGCTAGGCAATAATTGTCTAGCAAGTTCATAAATATTAAGTGCTTTAATAATAATAGTAAATAACACAATTTTTTATGTATAAAAGATATATTTATTTGATTTTAAATGATGTTATAGGAAACTCCGAATTTGAAATAGTAATAGTAATAGCATTCTATTCATTGAAACTTTAGAAATATCAACACCCATTTTAAAACATACAAATTAATATTCTCACATTAATATTTGCAAACTCATTACGTATTGGAAAATATTAACGTGAATATTTTCAATTATGAAAGTATATTACGTCAAAATTTGGATAGTGTGGATAGCAAGTCGGTGGTTCTAGCCCCGAAACTTTTGGTTTTTTTTTGTTCTTTTTTTCCTAAAAAAAAAAAGGAAAAATATTATTGTTTTATTATTTCACAGTCTTGATAATTTAAAATGTTTGGTTTTTAAAAAGTATATACTTATTCAATGCATAGTGGCGCATAACGAGGTTCAATCATTTTTATGTTGGCCGGCAATTAAACCCCGGAAAAAGTGTCTGCCTTTTTGGAATTAATTTTTATTATATTTAATTAAGACGATATTAAAATTTCAGCGTGATTCAAACACTTTAAATCATATTTAAAAAATCAACTTTGGGGTTGATTTATCAATTATAAACCCTCTCAAAAGTGTCTGCCTAAATTACTAGTAATTTTAGAATTACCTAAACTTTCCATTGTTGTTTGTTGGCCTCTAAATCAAACACTTTTTTGAGTCATATTTTACGACCCCTTTCTATTATGCGCAGTACCTGTTGTCCCGGGGTGGGTCTAGCCAACACAGGTATATCTGCTTTTCCATCCAAATGATTTCACATCACAAAATTTCAAAGTACATCAAACACTTAATGAAATGTGTGTTACTAGCTCTCCGGCTAAATTTAAAAACAAATCGCCAGTAACACTCACACCCGTATGCATAGTCGATCGCCAGCGATTCGACGGAGATTCATTCCGGCGATCCGCTGGCGAAAACCCAAAAAGGTGGCGACCCGCTGGCGATTGTCACCGGCATGTCATTTCTCGCAAGTTTTCATTTTTTTTTTATAGGGATTATCACCGTCATCTCTCGCATTTTATTATTGATTAATTTCTTAAAACTCAAAAAACAATGAAAGAATATCAATTTTTTTCCTATAAAAGAACTTGAAAACTTGCGTGAAATGACATGTCGGTGACAATCTCCAGCGAGTCGCCACCTTTTTGGACTTTCGCCGGCGGATCGCTGGCGATGCGCCGAAATGAATCTCTGTCGAGTCGCTGGCGATCGACAATGGATACGGCTGTAACAGTCGCAAATCTGCTTTACTGGTTGCCTACGTTGTCTGCGTGTCAAATTTGGCTTTTAGTGGAACCTTTCTGCACACTGTCTACACAGGAACAAGATGACTTCGCAGCACATTTGCATATAAAAATACCATATCTAATACTAACGAGCGTAAGTGAAGTCCACGATCTAACTGCATAAATACGTGAATTCAGGACGGCCATGGGCGAAGTTAAGGGGGGCTTGGGGGGGCTAAGCCCCCCAAAAACCAAATTAGCCCCCCCAAAAATAATTAGAACATTTATCGCACATCCACCCATACATTTCAGATTTCAGAACAGAAATTAAAAAATAAAATAAATTGATTCTGCAATTTTACATTTAGTTCAGGAGGCAGTGAATTTTTTTCGTATTCATTTTTCCAGTCGGTGTATATGAAAATAAACTGTTCTCTTAGTGACAAAAACAAAATTTTTAAGTCTGACACTTATTTTCCCAGTCATAATTATTTTACATTTACTAAACTAAAACATAAAGCTTATAAAAATAGCACTTTGGATTATCTTAGATAGTGTAAAGTGAGTGTGGCAGAAAATTAAGCATATAAAATTGATACAATCATGAATAATAATAAGTCTGGCTGATTTACGAAATTGGCTAATGAGTCTGGTAACATCTTCTAAATCGAAAAAATATAATATTTTTGCTTTTATTTTCCCGGGTTTGAAAATTTGTCACGTGATAGATTAAAATATAATTTTACACCTCTATTTTATAGCCAATCAAATGCTGTTATTTTAAAACGCTTCCATGAGAACCAGAAAAATTTCCGGAAATTTTTCTTTTGGTGGGTACCCTGAACGAAATTATACTAAAAAATTTTTTGACAGTTGAGCAGCTCTTTCATGAATCTAATATTACGACGCAACGCGATAGTGTGATTAAAAAATTTGCCATTTCAGTGGTTAATATTTTATTTAATACCAATTATAACTAGGTAGAAATACACTACATTTATTTTAATAATAATTAGGTTTTTCGCGTCAACTAAACGACTTCAAATATGGCAAATGGTCATGGTATGGCCACAGCATATAAAACATATGTTTTATATTCTGTGGTATGGCCACCTTTGAAAATTTGATTTTAGTCGTTTTAATGCATATCTGTAAAGTTTTGAAATTTGTATATTTTGGTGTAAAACTTTCTTACCCAATACCACACGTGCCTAAATTATTATCAGAAAATTTTTGCCCACTTTTGTCCGACCGAAGGATTGGTTACGGTTTCGGCCAACTTTGGCTTTAAATAAGAGTTTCGACTACAGTTTCGGTTTCGGCGGAAAACTGGCCGAAATTGTAGCCGACAACGAAACTACTTTTAAAAATTTTCGTATCATATTTAGTTGTGTCCGGCACAATGGCGACTGTGTCGGGTGCCATTCCTACACAGTGCACGTACACACAAACTTATCTGCTTTGTTTCAAGTGAACATGTCAATAAATTTATTAATGGCTTCTTTTGATTACATAAATAAATAGGTAATAACTAAATTTAGCTGAAATTTATAATACGAGTTAATTAGTCTAAAACAAAGATTACAATAAGATATTGCAAATTTCAATAAGAGATTGCCTTAAAAGAAAGTTCTTGTTTCTGTTTCTGTTTCGGTCGAAACTAAGAAAGGAGCCGAAATTTGGTTTCTGTTTCGGTTATGAAACCGTATTTCGGGATGTTCCACATTAGCCAGATTGTATTTTAAGCTGTTATCATTACATACATTGTTCTAGTAGTGATAACATTTGGGCATTGTCAACTAAAAGGACACCTTAGTAAACTGAGAGTAGTAGAAGCTAGTAACTGCAGATTCTGTAAGGAGGAAGAAAAAACCTTCATTCACATTCTAACTGAATGTGTAGCACTCCAGAATCCAAAGGAACTATACCTAGGAGCATATCAAATAGAAGAGATTTACCTAACTTGAAGCCACTCCAAATCCTACATTTCCTTGAGAAGATATAACTGGAAGGGTCGTTATTCGCGATTCAAGCTAAGTGATGCGCCCTCTGGAGGAAATTTGTAGAAGGTCCCTATAAGTAGGATATCGTTCAGTGTTGCCAAAACTAGCAAAATTTCGCTACGTCGTCGGATTTTAGCTCTTGAAGAAGTGGACAAGACCTTTTATTTAAGAATCAAAATTTGTGTATAATAATATGTAATCATACTCTATATTTATTTAAGGATTTTTTTATAAAATCGATTTATTATATTGATTTTTTAAATTTCAGTTCATTTATTAATTTTGTTTTAAAATCAGTTCATCATTTGGCAACATTGGCGTTTATTGTTTACATTTTAATTTGTATCGATTATAATTCGAGTTTTTTTTTACTTTTTAGCTTTAAATTTGTTTATTTCTTATAGTATGTGATAGTGTTTATATTAAAAATGAAATCTGCGAAAAAATCCCCAGCAAATTGCAATCTATATTGTGTTAATGTCAAAATCAAAACTGAAGTATTCATTATTTTCCAAATGCAAGTCGTAAAATTTTGTTTTTTACCATAAATGGATATTTGCAAATTCACAATATTAAAATTTTGCAAAACTTTGTTTAGAATCGAAACTGTAATCTGATTTGTGACGGTTTACTTTAATACCATTTACATGTATACAAAGTACTACATAATTCATTTCATAATATAGGAATAAGTCTAGTAAAATATAATTTCATCAATAATAAACGTTTGGTACCTGAAATGTCCTTTAAACCACATAATAAAACATGTCCTGTGTTTAGTAAATACGTATTTTTAGATATTCTTGTAGCAACCAATAGGTGAATATTTCCAACAAATTAAATCATACACATGATAAAAATTAACATTAAATGAAACTCAAAAACACTATTACAATGAGAATATTATCTAAAAACAGTTTAAAAAATCACAAATACAAAATCCGCCCAAACCAAACACATGTAAATAAACAAACATCCTACTTGTAGGTGACAAATGACAGGTGCGCGAAAATTAATTTGAATCGCGAATAGGCATTGAGACATTTCCTTGCTGCATTAGCGACAGAAGGGGTACAATAAATCTTTTAGGTCGCAGTGTATTAACACCCCATTCCCAAAATAACATAACATAGTGAGAACACTGCAAAAAAATGAAATGCACCAATTTCAGTTCATATTTTTTATTTTTTAATCATTAAGATTACATATACGTTAAAATTAGATATTTTTGTTTAGAATCGATAAAAATAGCATTTTAATTTTTATTTGGGCCACATTTAAAAAGAAAATAAATGTTAATCAAATTGTATGAAACTAATTTAATTAAGAGTATTAAAACTAAAAACCTAAAAATGACGGTGGAGCTGAGAACAGAGCATCTGCCTTCCACGCGAATAGCCTGGATTCGAATCTGGACTAGGGGCTAATTTTTTTTAGATTATTTTATTTTATAAATTAATAAAATTAATAAATTATTTTAAAATTAGTTATTTTGTCTAAACCTAAAATATTTTTTTAAATTTGTAAATTTTCGTTAGTGATTCGTAGAAAAAATATACTTATTGTGGACAACCTGTTGAGGATGTGGACCCAATCCGGAACTTGGATGTGTTGGAACACATTTTTGTGTTGTCAGATTGACTATGTTAATAACGTCAAAGTCATAACAAAATTAAAAACAAATGTTAAATTTTAAACACGAAGTATAGGCTTTTTGTTCTTTTTTCTGCCAATGGCTGCGCAAATATTCAGAACGTACTGAAAGGCAAATGAGAATTTAGGAAAAGTGGCTTTATTCAAAGCACCGAAAGTGAGTAACCTCTAAATAATATTAAAAATTTGTTTTTAACAAATGGTTGATTAATAAATTTGTTTAATTTTCAAATAATAATTAATTAAACGAGTACTTCTTCAAAAGTGGCGCGCCCTACTGGAAAAAATTCTGTCCCCCAAATTGATGCCATTCATTCAACATTACGTTTGGACTCCTGGTATCAGAACTTCGTGATTTTAAATTTGGGAAATAAAAAATTATAAAACTCTTTTTAAGATTTATAAATGTTAATTTTTTACTATATTTTAGTCGAATAAGAGTCTTTTAGTGAAAAGAAAGTGTTTTTCACTATTAATATGTATATAATAATAGACTATAAATAATGATAATGAATGAAAACCAAATGAAAATCGATACTAGTACATAATCCTTGGATCGAGATTACGATCGATATTATCAAAACAAATATAAATCACGAAATTTCCAAAGTTGCTCGTAGTTTATTTACGAGCTCACTTATTGCGCATGTCTTGACAATTCGTTTCTATTCAGATCAAGAAACTGATTTTACAGTTCAAAAACTGGTTTGTAATTCTAGACTGTGCAGAATCCCAACAGTAAACCGATTTGCTATTGTGTTAACAAACCATACGTTGGAGTGTGGCGCATCACTGTGTTTGCCCCCAGAAATGATTACATACAAGATCTGATAAAACAGAATTATGATCCATACTGGCACACAGAGTTTTTCAAGATTTTCAAAACATTATTCAAATGAAACCCGGCGGCGTATATTTTCGTCACGATAGGATCCGAGGATGAGAAAGGGCGAAAGGTGAAAATCAGTCTTTAACCCTTACAATTAACCCCCGTCTAATGGAAAAATGCGGCCCGATATATGGAAAAACAATAGAAAATGAAGAAGAAAGGGGGCATTCGATTGAATCGCGTGTTAAGTGTCGCATGTGTAAAAACTGATAATGCCGTAAAAAAGTTTTTTTTTATAATACGCCGCCCGATAGAATTAAAGGTGCCGTGGAAGTTTTATAGTCATCGGTATATACTAACGATTTCCCATAGACTTTATAAATATACCTGCCTACATTTTTTTATGGTGTACACAAAGTAGTAATATTCAAGGCGAATGAAATTATATATTCGTTCAGATCACGATAGCTTTCGAGTCAATAAAACACAGACATTCTAAATCGATTTCGATCGACAGCTCAACATTTTCGATCTTTTTATATTTCCTAAAACTGGTTTTACTGGTTACATCTTATTTTTTGTATTGGCGATTCAAATTAATTTTCGCGCGCCTGTCATTTGTCATCTATAAGTAGGATGTTTGTTTATTTACATGTTTTTGTTTTGGACGGATTTTGTATTTGTGATTTTTTTAACTGTTTTTAGATAATATTCTCATTGTAATAGTGTTTTTGAGTTTCATTTAGTGTTAATTTAAGTTTAAGTCTCGTGCTTTCGTCATAAATATAATATTTATCATGTGTATGACTTAATTTGTTGGAAATATTTACCTATTGGTTACTACAAGAACATCTAGAAATATGTATTCACTAAACCCAGGACATGTTGTATTATGTGGTTTAAAGGACATTTCAGGTACCACACGTTTATTATTGATGAACTTATTTAAAAATCTTACTAGACTTATTCTTATATTATGAAGTGAATCACGTAGTACTTTGTATACATGTAAATGGTAATAAAACCGTCAAAAAATAAGATTTCAGTTTGATTCTAAACAAAGTTTCGTAAAATTTCAATATTGTGAATTTGTAGATATCCATTTATCGTAAAAAACAAAATTTTACGACTTGTACTTGGAAAATAATGAATCTTCAGTTTTGATTTTGACAATAACACCATATAGATTGCAATTTTCTGGGGACTTCGTCACAGATTTCATTTTTAATATAAGAAAAAAACAAATTTAAAGCTAAAAAGTAAAAAAAAACTCTATTTGTAATTGATACAAATTAAAATGTAAACAATGAACATGAACGCCAATGTTGCCAAATGATGAACTGATTTTAAAACAAAATTAATAAATGAACTGAAATTTAAAAAAAAATCAATATAATCGGTTTTATAAAAAAATCCTTAAATAAATATAGATTATCATAACATACACAAATTTTGATTCTTAAATAAAAGGTTTTATCCACTTCTTCCAGAGCTAAAATCCGACGACGTAGCGAAGTTTTGCTACTTCTGGCAACACTGAACGATATCCTACTTATTCGGACCTTCTACAAATTTCCTCCAGAGGGCGTATCACTTAGCTTGAATCGCGAATAGTGGTGCCTCTCTGACTTAGTTTCAACTTATCGAAAAGCTCTCGTAACTACTCGAATCTTCTGATGTGTATTTATATTCAAAAATATTTGTTCAACGGAAGTTACTTCTAAACAAATTTTTGTGTAATAATTTCCATATTGGATATTTTTTGGGATATAATAATTTTCCATTTTGCGGTTCACCAATTTTGTATCCGGTTTAATTTTATGAAATAATAAAATATTTATTATTTGTATTCCGTGAAACAAACTATCATATCTCTGATAAATATTGATGATTTAATTTGAAAGCATTTTTTAATAATATAATCCTGATTTTTTTGTATTTGTTTCGTTATATTTAGTTTTCAGTAAGGAAATCAGTGGCGTAGGGAATCTGCTGTTGGTACCACAGGAATAGTCTACCATAAAGTTCTCGTTGTCTTCTCTGTCCTTTTTAACGGTTATGGTATGGCAGTCAGTGAAAACTCTCGCGAAGACATCGAAGGTGGCCTGGATTTGGCATTCCCGCACGGCACTAACACTACCTATCAAAGGGGGTCTTGCCGATAGATCAACTAGATCCTTCCTCTGAGTTGCTAAGCCAGAGAACCATCCGATTGGCTCCTCCTTGCGAAAGGCTACCAAACGGGCGATGTGCTAGGACGAAACCTACGCCACTACGAGTCCGTTCCCGATCGGAAGGGAAAAATGAAAAATATAATATTTTATGATTGAAAAAAACGTATTTTACCTTAATGCACATTTTCAAGCCCAATTTTTTACCTTTTCTACACTGGTGACCTAAAAAAAATCTTTTTCAATGTTTTTCATATATGGTTCCAAGATTGAACATTTACTACATAAATAAAATACCAAATAGTCTAGTTCAATTATCTTACCTTAATTTAACCCAATTTTTTTTTTATAGTACCTAAAAAATCGATTTTCTAAGAGATACTGAAAAATTAAACCAACAAACGATCATGAAGGAAGTCCCAGTACAATTGGAAAATACATAAAATTCAATTACCCATTGTACCTGATATTTACGGTATATTTCTTCATTATGTTTCTTTATCTTTATTGTGTAAATCGAAAAAATGGCGACCAAAAAAATGGTGACGGCATTATCGGCAACGCAAAAAATATTAGAATGTAGTACCTACTAAATTAAATGTTTTTATTTCAATAAACGTTGTTAATTATATAAAAAATACCTTGATCTAATAAGCAGTTTAATTTGTTTATAACGTTTTATATTCGGTAATAAAAATTATAATCAATGAACATTTTTTTTACAACTAATAATTATGTAAAATTAAATCAAAATTAATATTATATACCTCTACAAATATTTTAAATTAAAAAATTGAACGTTAAACGTCTAAAACATTATTGAAAATTTAAAAATATACACTTACTTCCAACAATTAGAAAACAAATTTTTCATTGTTTAAATAATACACTTAACGTGGTCCGCAGTTGAAGTATTAACGGACAATATTTTACGGCTAAGACGTTTATAACCAAAATTTATGCTTATTTAATTGACATTGACGCTTTATTTTGGGATCGCACAGTACACAAAGGCGTTCATCATTGACTCGGCAAACGCCGACCGAAAAGCCGTTCGGTCCATGAACGTCGGCTTAAAAATTTTCAGAGAGGTTGTAAAACAAAAATAAAGTCCTATTTATTTTTACACAAAATTTGTAGTTGCACGTGATATAACAGCATAAAGGATATAAAATATAGCAATACACAAACAAATCAATGCACAGGCATTATGCTAGAGAAATAAAAAATAAAAATATTAACAAAGAACTAACATTCAACTGGTTAAAGGTCAAAGGAGAAACCAAATCACTAATAACCGCAGCCTAAGATCAAGCAATAACTACCAACTATATAAAAAAGAAGAATACATGAAGCAGATGTGGATCCAAAATATCGCATCTGCAAGCAATATGACGAAACCAGCGGAGTCGAATTGTCTCCCAAAATAAAAATATTACCTGACTCTCAAAAAGGTGACGGTTGAATTGTCTCCCGGATGATTTTAATACGTACTTAGTATAAGTACTTATAATACCTTAAAATCTAATCGTTGTTGCCAAATCGATCTTATATCTTGACGAAATATATGGAATGGTATTTTCTAATTTTGTTAAAATAAAACAGTAATCAGGAAATTATAATTATTTTATTATATAATATAAAACAAAATACACTCTATGCAAATAAATAAACAATAAAAAATCTGATGTGTCCAACACATGACTTTCCTATCTAGTTAGGCATTTTCCGGTTATTTTGTACAACCTATTGCAGCATCTCTATAAATGTTTAGAGGATAAACTAAATATATACATTTTACACATACATCTACCTCGAAACATTTTTCTATAGATATTCATTGAAAACGAAAATACAGAAAAATTTAAATTTATCACTTTTCCATTACGGTCCATTTTAGAAAAATCATGTATAAACAAAAATTATAGAAATCGATATCGCAAACAACTTTTAGTTCAACAATTTTCATAAAAATCAGAATTTTGCACATTTTGTCAAATTTCTCGAATACGGACCATTTCAGGAAATTTTGACATAAAGCAAAAATTATAGATAATAATATTAGAAGTAACTTTTATTTGAACAATTTTCTTCTCCAAACATAAATAACAGATATATTCCATAAAATATAAAAACGGCCTCCCATAAAGTACCCCCCCAGATGTTCCAACTTTGTCCAAAATCTAATCATTTCACGTCAGGCCGAAATAAACCTTAAGTTTAAAATTTAATGTTTTTTCCTTTATCCGTTTTTGAGTTTTCTTCAAATTTCGAAATTTACACATTTTCTCAAATATTTCGAATACGGTCCATTTTAGAGAAATTATGTATAGGACAAAAATTATAGAGAATTATATTGCAAACAACTTTTATTTGAACAATTTTTATAAAAAATTATGTTTTTTACATTTTGTCAAATTTCTCGAATACGGACCATTTTAGGAAAATTTTGCATAAAACAAAAATTATAGATAATTATATTAGAAGTAACTTTTATTTGAAGATTTTTCTTCTCCAAACGTAAATAACAGATATATTCCATAAAATATAAAAATGACCACCCATAAAGTACCCCCCCAGATGTTCCGACACTGCCCAAAATCTAATCAGCTCATTGGACGCTGAAACAAAGCTTAAGTTTAAAATTTGGTGTTTTTCTGTATATCGGTTCATGAGTTATGCGTTATACAGACACACACACACACAGACACACACACACACAGACACACACACACACAGACACACACACACACACACACACACACACACACACACACACACACACACACACACACACACACACACACACACAGACATCATCGCGAAAATAGTCAAAACGGATTCAGGGGACCTCAAAACGTAAAAATCCGTCGAAAACTCGAGGTCGAAAAAAATCATGATTCCTATACTTTCCTTATATCTGTATACAGATAGGAAAGTAAAAATTAAGATATATTGTATTTCAAGACAATAATGTTTACAAAAATGATATAAAAACTTTTTCCACTGTACACACTTATAATATAAAATAATATCTGCATTTAAAAGAAATATTTTTTACAAATTGAAAATTGGTAATGCTTTTCTATCATTTACTTTGACCATGGTATCAATACTTTAAAGCTTAATGTAGGTATCTACTTGAAAGTCTAGAAGAACTTTTATACACTGGTTAAAATTTGGGTGTGTTATAAAATGAAGCATTATAACGCGAATGAAAAGATTCGCATGCGTTTGTTGTCCTTTTTAAAGAAGAAGAGTTTTTAGTCCAAATGTTGGGAGGAAAGGTAGAAATTTAATCTATATAAGTTTCAACTAAATAGTCATTAAATCTTATCACCCTCTTATCAACTGGTTGAATTTCAACAAGATCAAGAACAAAGAAATCGCCAACGTCTTCTGCTTCAAGCAATGGTAAACCAAAAATATAAGTAAGGTATTTATATATATATATATATATATCTGTTCTAAATTATCTTTTAACTGATACTCGGTGGAAAGTCCTAAAGTTTGAATGTTTCCATACCCACTAGGTGAAATAGACATCCCTTAATTTCTGTTTTTGGAAAAATTCCGCGAATTGCATTGTGTATTGCTAATTCAAAATCTGAAGTTATAGTTTTTGGAAAAAACCTGTTATAGATAAACTATGAAATTCAACTATATCAGTTGGAAGTTTTGGTGCAATTTTAGACCTAGCAGTATACATATTTTTTCTCATCCTTTCAACGTCATGAGCGGTAATAGTTTCACAGTGGGATCCTCTTACCTCCTTTTTAATCAAGCCCATTGGTTTTGCCGAAATATCTTCTATTGCTTTAATTACAGCATTGCTTAGAGCCTCTCTATTTAGAAGTTTTCTGATAATTTCCCATGGTTGTGGTTTAAATAAGATTCTATCTGTTTTAACAAAAGCTTTGCACTGCTTTTTTCTGGACGCACAAAGCCATCTTTTTAAAGTGTCGTTTGCTAATAACTTGTGAAATGAAAATTACCACTAAACGTTGATAAATGTGTTGTTCTTCATATCGGTAAAAATGATCCTAAATTAGTGTATAATATTAATAATAATGCCTTAAATGTTCTAAATGGCTGATCATTACTAAAGATTTAATGTGGTCAGAGCATATATTATCAGTAAGCAAACAATCAAACTCTCAACTTTTCTTATTAAAAAAGAGTTTTGGCAATGTTTTTCCCTCAACATTTTTAAAAATATACACAACATATGTTCGTCCTCGCCTGGAGTACTGTGATTCTGTTTGGTGTCCCGTATTAATGTCGGATCAAAAGAGTTTGGAAAATGTGCATCGATTTGCAAGAAGGCCATCGTATAAACAGCGACTGTCTACCGCTAATCTGACTCTTTTTAGTGAGCGTCGACTGCGTGGTGATTTAATAGTTTGTTTTCACGCAATTAGGCATATGTTCGGTGTCGATTTTTCAGATTTATTTGTATTAAATAATGACCTGCGCCTACGTGGGAACATGTTCAAATTAAAAAAGGAAAATTTTAAACAAATTTTCTTTCAAACCGATTTGTCTCTGTATGGAACAATTTACCTGATAACGTTGTATGCGCACCTTCAGTTAACTCGTTTAAAAACAAATTTGATTCCTTAGGCTAAGTATTATATATCTGTATAGAGACAATAAGTTATATTCACAACAACAAACTTTACAATCTCTGAAACTTGTGAAGAATATATGAAATATGAATTACTATTTTTAATACCTTCCTTTATAAGACGAAGGAGGGAAAGCAGGTACCTATTTCTGGATTTAAAAGATGGATTAAATTAATATGATTTAAATGTAAATATAAATTACTTTTAACGTTTAAGATTAAAACTAGATTAAAATGCAATTACCATAAGTATTTATTAATGAATATTTAAGGTGTAAATGCAGGTTATAGTTAAAAATAAATAAATCTAAGGATTGTTTTTTTACTTTTCTATTTCAACGTAGTTAAATGGTTCCTATATCCTGAGAGACATTTTACAAAAAGAAAAAGGTATCAATAGTTCAACGTACTTTTAAAAATAAAAATTTTGATTTGGCAATAACGATGTAATTTGTGAAAATTAATACCTTGATGGGAAAGAATTCGACCCATAAAAAAATACCTTCTTAAGACGGGAGACAACTCGACCTTGCCTGACGAAACCGTAAGGCATATAATGACTGGCTGTCCAATATTATCCTGCAAAGAATACATCAACCGCAACAATAATGTACAAGCTTACACTACAATATATGCTAGCACTACAAAATAATAACGGAAACAAATTTGTACACACATATTCCTAAAAGCGTCGAAACCAAAGATGACGTAACAATAATCTGGGATGCCCAAGTACAAACAGACAGAACAATTAATGCCAATAAGCCAGGTATATTAATCAAAGATCTAGGCCAAAAAGTATGCTATATCATAGATGTGCTAATAACATCGGACAAAACAGTTACTCAAAAGGAAGCAGAAAAGAGACTGAAATATAGAGATCTACAAATAGAACTAAGTAGGATGTGGAGCTTAAAAACTACAATTGTACCGAACATCATTGGAGCCAAAGGAACAATACATAAAAACCTCACAAATATTCTAAAAACTATACCTGGCAACACTGACCACAAAACAACATACCAACTGCAAAAAACAACAGTATTAAGAACAGCACACATATTAAAAAACTTGTAACAGAAAAGTCTCTACCTGAGGAAACAGGCAGTTTCCTAATAATAAGCTGTATCTGGATACATCTATAGGCAAAACGCCGCATTACGAGTTCTCTACTATCACATCACTACGGTATAGATGAGACACCAGTTCTGCCATACACCCCAGACAAAATTGAAGCGGTAGTGGAAAATAACACTTGCCGTATTTATTGGAATTACGCTTTTCCCACAACAACCAGACTCCAAGCTAACAAGCCCGATTTGGTGCTGTTGGACAAGCAGAGTCATTCAATGTTTGTCATTGAATTTTCTGCACCAGCTGAAACCAACATTCCACTGATTGGCGAGTTGCAAAGAATGTATCCAGAATATAGTGTACGAATGGTAGTCCTAATTGTGGGTAGGGGGAATCAAGGACAAGCTCACGGAGCTACAAAAAATACCGGCTTGCCGAAACTCATCAAAACACTCTTGGGTTCTAATTAACAGTGCTGTTCCTAAAGTGGCGCTTTGAAACAGTAATAAAGCCTACACAGAACACGAGGCAAAATAACCTTAGCAGTTGAAGCCGATGATACACAAAAAAAAAATAATAATAAATGTACAATACATAGGCAATTTTATTCCAACCTAACTTATGTAGATTTAAAAAAGTTCATAAACTAAGGTCCTACTTACTAATGTACCTAAACACTAAACATTTATACTCGTATTTTATAACGAACTCTACCTAAAATAATTCTTGATTTTATTAAAGCAAATCTGAATCAATTTAACAACCATCTTGTTAATAGTTTACTCATTTGTAAATACTCGTTCAAAAATGCTCTAAACAATATTTATTATAAACACTTTTAATTTATGTCATTGCAATTTTGGTGCATTCTAATATGCAGGTAAGTTTGTCCAAATAAAGGCGTTAAAAACAGTTAATTAGGTAATTAAATTTTCTTCGCCATCCCCTTGAACTACGGCTATGAATATATACGAACAATAATGATATAGGCGTTGAATTCTTGCCAGAGAATTTTCTTCATTAAAATTATTGCGCTGATTGCTTTTGTTGCACTAGAGTCGTATCCAATTTGGCTCATTAATTTCAAAATAAATTTTCAAGGATGACACTTTTGGATCTAAACACACCGATCGATTTTTAAAAATTTTTCTTTAAATTGTCATTAGTCTAAAGCTCGAAAAAGGCATAGGGTCGTTTGATTTACATTTTTGGAAAACAACCAACTTATAATATTTTATTTTATTGTTTTATGTTTAGAAGGGAATATTTATCAAGCCCTTCTAACATTATTATTGTAAACGTAATTTTGCATACAAGTTGTATCAAAACGACTAGTAATATTTTTACCAGAAGATTCAAAAATAATTATAATCCGCTTAAAAAAACTCATATTCAAAACTGCAATCCTTGAACGGGCGCGAAAATCTAACACTTTCTACTACTCTATTGGGATTAAAATTATAAATATTTTAATAACTAGCTATTTATCTGTAACATGTGGAGGGTGGGTTAACCCATACCACTTAGGTCTTACTAGGCACATTGTGTATCCTCCTAGGCAGAAAAACCTCCAAGCTTGCTGACTCTGACAGCACAGTGATATGGCGATGCTTCTGTACTTGGCAATGACCAGTCAGAATGATTGTTATCAGACACAGACTCTGCCTAGTCTTAGTCAAGAATTTGTTTGCGGTAGTGTTATCCGTTTCTCTGGCAAGTCTGCAGCTTCTTGTTTCATCCCATTTTTTCGTGAATTTTACATTACATTACAATTAGGTTTGTCACTACCGATGTTATTAGTTCAAAAAGTATTTGGTTGGCTGCCTTCTTGGCTAGTGAATCAGCAAGACGGTTACCTTTTGATGTGGAATGACCTTTGATGCATCTTAATTTGACCATATTGTCGATAGATACTTCAACCAAAGCTTCTTCACATTCTAGTACTAACTCTGAGTAAATTCGTATTCTGTCTAAGGCGAGTAGTGTTTGTTTGTTATCTGTATAAATGAGCATGTTCCTTTTAGCAATATTATTTCTGCTGATTTATTTTGCTGCTAAGAGAATAACCGTGAGCTCGCTTTGAACTATACTGGCCCACAGCTCATTTTATGTTTAGGTTTAAGGATCTGGAGTATATTCCACATCCTGAGCCTTGTTTTGTTTTAGAACCGTTGTTGTAGATACGAATCGTACCTGCCATTTCCGGCTTTTCTATTTGTTCTGTTATAACTTTATATGGCTTATGAATGATATATATCGGTGAGATGGAGTCCATGTTCGCTTCAAGCAGTGGGAGCATATCAATTGCCTCCTGCCAAAAGCGACGTCTCGCCTCACCAGAACCTACATCAGGTTCTATTCCAAGTGTGCGGAGGCGTGTCATTGTCATAAGAGAAATATCCTTAATATTTTTTATATATTTCGAGTAAATAAATAAATTGTTTTTATTATGTATTACTTTTCTGATATCATACTTAGTTCATAAAATTGTAAGTTTTCAAATTGTATATTAGATACAGAAAAAATCACAGCATTCCGTATTTTTTATTTTTTTTATTGAAAGAGTCCCCTGCATTCCGTTTCAAGCAAATTTAAATTGAACCTGTCATACATTAAAGCACCATCATTTTTATCATCTAGAATTTGTAACCTTTGTAACCGGCGTCAGCATTTAAAGCGTCTAAAATCAAATGTTCTCCATTATATCTAACAATAGTTATTATTTCCTATTGCAAGAGAGTAGGTTTATAAAGTTAGATTACGATTACTTCATAAAATATGCTTTTGCTGTTATCCAGAATTCACGTTTAATGTATTGTCCATTTCTTCAAAAAATATGTATACTTTTTGAGATATTTTAACTTTTTAAATTATAAATGATTGTAATAATGAACCCCAATTATTATTATTATTTTTTGTTCATTTTAAGTTGTAGTGAACCATGTCATGACCACTATTCCGTGTTTGTAATTAACAATTTCGACTTTTTGAGACCAATTTACCTTAGATTCCGAAAGACAGGATATGAATCGACTAATCTTAAATTATTTTTTAACATGAAAATATAATAAATGCCACGGTCTAAAGATAGCAGGATAATTGCGCGTTTTATGAATTATTTATTATTATACATATATACATTTATAATTGGCCCGTATTTTTTTTTTTTTTTTCGATAAATACAAGATATCTAATTTCGTTCCCAGACAGTGTATTCACGCTAAATGTCTATAATTAGCTAATAATTGCAGCTATTTTTTATATTTCTGAATACTTAACGATTTTTTTTTATATTATTATCAGACAACGGTTTCTGCCAACAAATGGCACTCTTACCTTACATTAACACCAAATCGTTCCTTATAAACCAGTTTAATTTTGCAAAACAATATCTGTTTTATTCTGTATTTAAATTTTTTTTTACATATATATAACCCTACCAACTCATCCATCAATGAAATAAATATGCTAGTTGTATCGTGTTTACAGATGTTTTGGAATTTTTTGCTCCTTATTATTTAACTTTAAATATGACAACTCAACTCTCCTGGAATGATTTTCTTTAATTTTTTGCTTATCCTGTTATTAATATTTACGTCTTATTTGTCTCCCCAATTATTATAGAGTAAAATAGATTGTTCTATGCACTTGTGAATCGTTTTTTTTTTATCTCCTGAAAAATGTTGATTTTCCACTTACAAGGCCATGCCTTGTGGCACTCGACATATTGTTTGACTGTGCTACTACATATTCTGAACATTAATTTTCTTGGTATATTCACAATATGTGTTGTGCTATATTTCTTTGATAGTCTTTGGAACAGTTCTTAAGAAAATCGATGATACACAGTCATTAAAATGTGAAACCACTAATCTGAAAATGGAAGGTAGAATACCACAGGAGTTATATTTGTTGTAATGGAAAATACACCCACAAAGGTTTCCAAACTGCGCCCACACCTAGCCGATACCCATAAATCTATTTGAAAATTTTAATGACTAGACTGATGTAGACAAATGATCCGTTTAAATTTTTCGTAATAACCTACATGATAGTTCTAGACCGTAACGATTTGTCGATTTGGACAAAATCAGAAAGCGTTTCTCGGACCGAAATCGACGAAATTTGTTTAATCATTAACTGTTTAAATAAAAAGTATAATGACACCAAGGGGTCTATTCTGTAACAATTCCTTTATATTTAACGGCCTTTAAAAATATTTTCTTTTGTACTTCGGTCATTATTTAAAGGGATCTTTAAAATACATTAGAGGACTATCTTAAAGAAATCTGTTTAAATAATGACAGAAGTAAATTAACGAATACGAACATATTTTTAAAGGCCGCCAATATTTTCAAAGCCCGTTAAATATAAAGGAATTTTTACAGAATAGGCCCCCAAGTCGGGTAAACGCGTGGTATGAATGCTATAGGTATATTAGTCGTAAAAACAGTTTGTCCAAATTAAATACGTAAAAGGAGTTCCTCAAGGTACCGTACTTGGGCCGGTCATTCCTAATTTATATAGATCAATTTTGGTGCAAAAATTAGGAAAAAGTTCAAAATCTAAATAGTTTTGATCCAAATATATTATAAAGAAAAATATTTTGGAGCATCACTATCCAATTATACAGTGTGTGCCATCCATTTGGATCACCTCTGCTTATTTAAAAAAGTAAAATAGTCCATATCAAAGTTGGCTACTAACATTATTTTTTGTCAAATTGGCAATTAAAATTGAACAATTTTTCAAAAAAAATACTGAATTTTACAAATACTAATGCAGTACCTAACCAACTTTAATATGGATTATTTTAAGTTTTTTTTTTAATGCAGAGGTGAATGTTCTACGACCTTTTTCCAACCGTAATATTAAAACATATTCCCATATGGATCCAACTTTATGCATTACTTCAAGAGCAACAACAATTTATCTTACCAGCAGGAACGCGTATAGATATATAGAGCTCTCTCTATTCATGTTATGATAGTGGTTGGTGTACACTACTATACACAAACCACTTCATACTAATATTATGAATAAAAATAATGTTCCGATTTGTTCCCTTAAAAACATTCCATGAAAATGACTATAGCTAATTATAATTAATAACCACTAAAGCTTATAAAATTGTATGTATTTCGTACTAGCCATTTTCAACAAGCCTGGTCCTGATCTATGTTTATTTATTTATTTATTTATTTATTTATTTATTTATTTATTTATTTATTTATTTATTTATTTATTTATTTATTTATTTATTTATTTATTTATTTATTTATTTATTTATTTATTTATTTATTTATTTATTTATTTATTTATTTATTTATTTATTTATTTATTTATTTATTTATTTATTTATTTATTTATTTATTTATTTATTTATTTATTTATTTATTTATTTATTTATTTATTTATTTATTTATTTATTTATTTATTTATTTATTTATTTATTTATTTATTTATTTATTTATTTATTTATTTATTTATTTATTTATTTATTTATTTATTTATTTATTTATTTATTTATTTATTTATTTATTTATTTATTTATTTATTTATTTATTTATTTATTTATTTATTTATTTATTTATTTATTTATTTATTTATTTATTTATTTATTTATTTATTTATTTATTTATTTATTTATTTATTTATTTATTTATTTATTTATTTATTTATTTATTTATTTATTTATTTATTTATTTATTTATTTATTTATTTATTTATTTATTTATTTATTTATTTATTTATTTATTTATTTATTTATTTATTTATTTATTTATTTATTTATTTATTTATTTATTTATTTATTTATTTATTTATTTATTTATTTATTTATTTATTTATTTATTTATTTATTTATTTATTTATTTATTTATTTATTTATTTATTTATTTATTTATTTATTTATTTATTTATTTATTTATTTATTTATTTATTTATTTATTTATTTATTTATTTATTTATTTATTTATTTATTTATTTATTTATTTATTTATTTATTTATTTATTTATTTATTTATTTATTTATTTATTTATTTATTTATTTATTTATTTATTTATTTATTTATTTATTTATTTATTTATTTATTTATTTATTTATTTATTTATTTATTTATTTATTTATTTATTTATTTATTTATTTATTTATTTATTTATTTATTTATTTATTTATTTATTTATTTATTTATTTATTTATTTATTTATTTATTTATTTATTTATTTATTTATTTATTTATTTATTTATTTATTTATTTATTTATTTATTTATTTATTTATTTATTTATTTATTTATTTATTTATTTATTTATTTATTTATTTATTTATTTATTTATTTATTTATTTATTTATTTATTTATTTATTTATTTATTTATTTATTTATTTATTTATTTATTTATTTATTTATTTATTTATTTATTTATTTATTTATTTATTTATTTATTTATTTATTTATTTATTTATTTATTTATTTATTTATTTATTTATTTATTTATTTATTTATTTATTTATTTATTTATTTATTTATTTATTTATTTATTTATTTATTTATTTATTTATTTATTTATTTATTTATTTATTTATTTATTTATTTATTTATTTATTTATTTATTTATTTATTTATTTATTTATTTATTTATTTATTTATTTATTTATTTATTTATTTATTTATTTATTTATTTATTTATTTATTTATTTATTTATTTATTTATTTATTTATTTATTTATTTATTTATTTATTTATTTATTTATTTATTTATTTATTTATTTATTTATTTATTTATTTATTTATTTATTTATTTATTTATTTATTTATTTATTTATTTATTTATTTATTTATTTATTTATTTATTTATTTATTTATTTATTTATTTATTTATTTATTTATTTATTTATTTATTTATTTATTTATTTATTTATTTATTTATTTATTTATTTATTTATTTATTTATTTATTTATTTATTTATTTATTTTATTTATATCTATATAATCGTTAATGAAGCGTTTTTTTTCCTTCCATTGTTGTAATGTCTAGTTTAATATTTTCCTTAGTAGACATTTCTCAGACTAATGGTTTATATTTTATACTATATCAATTATTGAGTTTCTAGCTTAAAACTCTTTGTAGTTGAAAAATTACCATTTATTTATCTGATTCAACACTTCTTTTTGAAATTTTCATTTCATCGTTATTTTGTCCATTTACCCGTTTAAAAGTTCATGTTAGGGCGCTATATGTCCGGAACAGGAACATCAAATTAAAGCTTCAAATGTATTTTACAAACGTTTACTTCCAAAATAGAGAATCTTTATGCATTGACATAAAATCACTAAAAAATAAAAGCACCACACACATCCAAACATCCATAATTTGATTATTTAAGACCTACAGCATACAATGTTTACGCTCATTCAACTTGTCATTTGCATCTCATAAGCATTGATATTTTTTTAATTACTTACCTATAACGAAAAATAAATAAATGTGCGATTATAAAATCATATCAATTATTTTCAATGTCAGTTCTAGTAAATCGATTTGAACAGACACTTTGTTTTCTCAAGTGTTTTTCAAATTTGTAATAAGCTTATTGTTCCAACGATGCGAGCTAATTAAAGTTGTTGATAAATTGATTTATTCAATATTAAAAGTGAAAATAACTCCAAGACTCTCTAATTTATTATAACTACAATTTTTTAATTTCCATGTACTAAGTTTAAAATTATTATTACAGACCATTTTTCATCAACAGGCAAAGAAGCCGGCATGCCACCCTTCGGTCGTACAGAAAATGATCATCCGGACGAAAGACTGGTTCATATTTTTAACGATGCCAATTTTCATCAACATATAAAGCAACAACAGCATCAGCAACCCGAAGATAGCCACAGTAACGACGACTCGAAATCGCCACAAGGTTGCGGTAGCCCGTTCTCCAGAGATTCTTCGCTAAATAAGAGACTCAAAAAGTATGAAAATGACGATATCTCCCAAGAGAAAGTCGTCCGTATTTATCAGGAAGAGCTAGCCAAATTGATGAGTAGGAGAATGGAAGATTTTAGAGGAGGACCAAGAGAAGGGCCGTTTCCCGGGTAAGTTACGCACATTTAATTTTATTCCTACAATTCCGTCGACGCTTATGTATTTAATTATTCTTGAAAATTTAGAACAGTACTAAACTAATATTCAGTTTTTTCCTTCCTCAAATTTACAGCGGAAATTCATTAGAAAGGACTCCCGAAGACCTTCGGATGGTGCTAGACGCCTACCACAGAGAATTCGCTAAGCTTAACCAGGGACAAAACCCATCCCAGATGCCGCTTAGTCTTCTAGCCATCCAACAGCAAGCACTAGCCCACCACCATCAACAGCAGCAGCATCAAACATCCAACGGGGGAGTCCAAGACCTCTCTATTCCTAAAGACAAAATAAAAATGGTCAACGGGGTAATGGACGAGAAAGAAAAAGATGATGATCATTTGTCGCGGCATTCCGGATCAGCTTTTAGCTTAGTTAGGCCAAAGATTGAGCCTAACGCTGGATCGACAACTTCAAGTCCTCTGGGGAACTCTATTCTACCTCCTATGACTCCTACTGATGACTTTGCTGGATCAGCTGCAGCATCGCCCTTACAAAGGATGGCAAGCATCACAAACTCCCTTATATCACAACCTCCAACCCAACCTCATAACACCTCAAACAATCGACCTCTTAAAGCAGTATTACCTCCTATTACTCAGCAACAGTTCGACTTGTATAACAATTTAAATACTGAGGATATTGTTAAGAAAGTCAAGGAACAACTAAGTCAGTATTCTATCAGCCAAAGACTATTCGGAGAAAGCGTTTTGGGCCTGTCCCAAGGCTCTGTTAGTGATTTATTGGCCAGGCCTAAACCTTGGCACATGCTGACGCAGAAAGGCCGAGAACCTTTCATTAGAATGAAGATGTTTCTAGAAGACGACAATGCCGTCCATAAATTGGTAGCCAGCCAGTACAAAATTGCACCGGAGAAGCTTATGCGCACTGGAGGATATGGAGGAGGTGAGTATCATTAACTATCTTAACCAGAATCAGTATTTTATTTTAAGCAGTCAGTCCTACGTAATCTTAGCAATAAATTTTGTTCTTCCGCCAGCTTGTACGTCCATAGGCAAACCTATGCCTCCTACAAATAAGATGCTCTCCGAAGCAGCGGGTCTTCTTAACAAAATGCAAGAATCCCAAAACATTCTACCACCAAGTCTTCAATTGGGTCCTCCACCGAGTTCCAACCCCCAACCTCCACCACCACCGATGCTTCTTACGCCTCCAGGTCTACCTCCACATCACACTATTAACCTCCAAAACCAAGATCTCATGAAGAAAGCCAATCATAGCCCGCATGGAATTCCGCATACACCAATGAACCAGCAGCACACATCACTAAGAAACATGCATCAACATATTTCGCCTAGCGTCTACGAGATGGCAGCTCTTACACAAGACTTAGATACTCAGGTCATTACAACAAAGATCAAAGAAGCCCTTCTTGCTAATAATATTGGTCAAAAGGTACTTAGTCCATAACTAAAAATATTTATTCATAGCTCTGTAAAACATCAGGATATTTATTGCCTAATTATTTTTTCAGATATTTGGAGAAGCCGTTTTAGGCCTATCTCAAGGGTCCGTTAGTGAACTGCTTTCCAAACCAAAACCTTGGCATATGCTTAGTATCAAAGGTCGGGAGCCTTTTATAAGAATGCAACTATGGTTGAATGATGCCCACAACGTTGACCGATTGCAAGCCTTAAAAAACGAAAGGAGAGAAGCCAATAAAAGACGAAGATCATCAGGTGCTGGTGCACATGATAACAGTAGTGATACATCTTCAAATGATACCTCAGAGTTCTACCATTCGAATTCCCCAGGTCCTGGACCACCGTCCGCCAAAAAACAAAGAGTACTCTTTAGTGAAGAACAAAAGGAAGCTTTAAGGCTAGCCTTCCATTTGGACCCATATCCCAACGTAAATACCATTGAATTTTTAGCTACAGAATTGGGACTGTCTTCCCGAACTATAACGAATTGGTTCCACAACCACAGGATGCGATTAAAGCAGCAAGTCCCACATGGGTTACCTTCTGAACTACCACCCAGGGATCAAAGCGGGAATCAGCAATCATTTGATCCAGTGCAATTTAGAGTACTCTTAAACCAAAGATTAATGGAGTTGTCCAAGGAACGGATGGGTCTTAGCGGTGTTCCTTTACCGTATCCACCATATCTAGCGACCAACGCCAACCTAGCTGCTCTAATTAGCCGTGGACTCTTACCTACAGGTGATATGGATTTATCAGCTCTTAACAACGCTGTTAAAGAACAGATGAGCGGGTTGGATCTAACAATGACTTCTTTAAAGCGAGAACCTGGCGATTATGACGACGATGACGATGTGGAGAGCAACGTGGGTTCGGAAGACTCGAATATGTCCGGAGGAAGTCTACATGGAGAAGTCAAAGTCGAACCCAAAGAAATACCTCCTAACCTAGGTCGATCTTCGCGGCGAAAGCCAGCAGCGCCGCAGTGGGTCAATCCCAACTGGGAGGATGAAAAGGAGAAGCAGAACCCTGGAGACGAGGTGATAATAAATGGCGTTTGTGTAATGCAGGCTGCAGACGATTATGCAAGAAGAAATTCCGAAGAGACGGTGAGGGTTGAACCTCAGGCGGTGATGGACAGATTTGAGGATGACCAAAGTGACGCTTCTTCGATAAGTAACGAACAAAACGATAAATCCGAAGATAAGTGCGAAGAAGAACCTGAGGTGAACACTGAAAGTGAGAACAAAGCAGAAGATAGTGAAAATAAAAATCTAAAGCAAGAAAACGAAGAAGAACGATGGGAGTATTAATTCTAAGACGTTCTAGTATTGTTTTTTAAGTTGTTGTTAGTGTTAAAGTATGGACGACCTTATAGACTTCGATAGAAAAGGGTCGTAAGAATTATTTTGTAAGGTATACAAGTGCAATCACGAAAAACGAAAAATTTATCCCCAAGTTTATTATAAATATTTATTAAAATGTGATTAATTGTTGAAATCACTGGAAGGTGTGCGTCCAGTGTTTGCAGCAGTTTTTTTTTTGTTGAAATATAAGCATTTTGTATTTCAAATTCTTGCCAATTCTTAACTATTTTTACTTATTGGCATTATTTCTTTTCATATTTTTTTTTTATTTCGATTTGTATTTATGTAGTTATTATAAGACTGTTACCGTTATTATTATATATAGTTAGCTTTCGGGCTAAAAAAAGCAAAGAAAATGTTTTGAACATTTTGTGATATACACTTTTACAATTTTTATTTTTTATTATAAATATCGAAGTTATTATTGTGCTTTCCAATTTAATTTTTTAAGAGTACCCAATGGCCAAATATGCAATGTTCTAAGCAATTTTCGTAAATTTTAATTCAATGAAGATTTCAATAAGTGCGAATAAAACTGAATTTTAAATAAAAAAAAAGACATAAAAAATTTCATTGAAAATGACAATAAATCGAAGAAAATAAAAACTTTATCTGCATTGTTGCCATGTTACCATGTTTCTATTTTTTTTTTAAGTTGCGAAATTTGTTAATGAAACTCAAATTCCCTAATACCACGTATTATATTTTTTACAGTTTGTATTTTCTGAAATAGTAAATTTAATTATTACACCAACCTTATTGTAATTTCATTCTGTATTTGGAATAGTTAAGTAATTGAATTTTGACAACGGTGTTTCTCTTTTCATATGAGAGCTTACTATATTCTTATACAATTACATATTCAGAAAAAGTTTATTTTCCAAAAAGCTTAAATGGCAATAATATACATATAAGATTCGAATTTTCCGTACTCATATATATATATATATATATATATATATATATATATATATATATATATATATATATATATATATATATATATATATATATATAAGAGAGTTGATAGTCGTTGCTGACTAGTTAATAATTAAACCAGTAATTAGTGGGTAATGCAGCAAATGAAAGAGTACTTTTTTAAGTTTATTCCAAGCTTTCGGAAATGTTTATTTCCATCATCAGGGAGACTAAAATAAAATAATACCACATATTATGATAAAGTAAGGTAAAAAAATTTTTTTGTCATCACTTACATCTTAATTAAGGTTGTTCATTTTGGTGGTATTATTCAGTTTAGTAAAAATACAAAGTAAAATGGACAAGCTGAAGTCAATTACAAAATAATATTATACACAAACAATAACTACGATACTTTAAAAAATAAAAAATATAAATAACGAAAGGTCAATTTGACAATTTGACATGACAAGTAAAATTTTAAATAACAAGTTACTAGAGGTTAGGAAATAAATGTGGATAATGGTATGTTTACATATCATTAATATTTTTTAAATGTTCAAAGAGTGATTTTTATATTAAATTAGCTCTGTATTATTTAAATTATGAATTTGGTTTGGTTTATTGTCCAAATCCAATAAATAAGAATAAATTACACTTAAATTGTTAATATCTATCTTTTTGTTTATAGAATTTGGTTCCTGTGAAATGAAAGCCATCTCCAAGAAAAGTCTTTTATGGTAGTTATTTTCAATGGCTAATATTTTAATTTCGTCATAATTTATATTATGTTGATATTTATTAGCATGTTCAGCCAAAGCACAACGTTCTGGATGTAGTCTGCAATCACTCCTGTGGGAGGAGATTCTACCTGAGATAGGTCTTTGTGTTTGACCAATATAGACTTTATTACATTCTAGACAAGGAATGTTGTATACTACATCTGATAATGATTTTAAGGGAGTTTTTATCTTTGAGTTTAGAATAGATTGAGCCTATTGTTAGAACTGCCTTATTGGCTATCTTAATGTTATTATTAATATTTATAATTCTTGATAGTTTAGGTGTGATCTCCTTAATGCAAGGTAAAGAGGTAAAGTGTATGTTGTTTTCTTGTGAAAGAACTAAATTCATGTTATTGGGAGATATTAACAATTTAAGTGTAATTTATTCTTATTTATTGGATTTGGACAATAAACCAAACCAAATTCATAATTTAAGTAATACAGAGGTAATTTAATATAAAAATCACTCTTTGAAAATTTAAAAAATATTAATGATATGTAAACATAGCATTATCCACATTTACTTCCTAACCTCTAAAAACTTGTTATTTAAAATTTTACTTGTCAAGTCAAATTGACCTTTCGTTATTTATATTTTTTATTTTTTAAAGTATCGTAGTTATTGTTTGTGTATAATATTATTTTGTAATTGACTTCAGCTTGTCCATTTTACTTTGTATTTTTACTAAACTGAATAATACCACCAAAATGAACAACCTTAATTAAGATGTAAGTGATGACAAAAAAATTTTTTTACCTTACTTTATCATAATATGTGGTATTATTTTATTTTAGTCTCCCTGATGATGGAAATAAACATTTCCGAAAGCTTGGAATAAACTTAAAAAAGTACTCTTTCATTTGCTGCATTACCCACTAATTACTGGTTTAATTATATATATAACGAGAATTTTGTAATGATTGAGGTTTAGTACAATTGGTAAAAGTTTATGTTTGAAATGGGGAGTTTTAAATATTGGGATTTCACTGAAAAATTTAAATTTTTGTAAATACACTTTACCTTACCTACTAATGAGTAAATATCGTACTAAGTTGTAATTTGTGATATTGAAATTTTCAACAAAAAAAATATTTAGAAGTAATTTTCGTACCCTATATAATTTCCAGCATTCTTCCAAAGTTTTTTGTGTATATAGGAGAAACATTTGGTGTAAAATTTTTTAATTCCGAATTAAACACGTAATTTTTAATTTCGAAATTTTTTCATCTTATTTGCGTCTAGTCTTTTAACAAAGGGCATAAGCATCAAAAACCACTTGACAAATGGGCCAGTACTGATTTAATTTTTTTCTTTATACCACCATAGTTCAATATAAAAAAGCCTTCTTAAC
>OV651815.1:1923100-1971711 GCA_927349885.1 Psylliodes chrysocephalus
AGAAAATCCAGGGATGTTGTAACTCCCAACTCAGTATATGGGGATTATTTTTCTTTAACCTACATTTGTGGATGACCGTCGTATGGTTATTTGGGTGCCTGTAAACATAACGGACACACGAATTTCTAAAAAAAATTTTAACTAAAAAATAGTACTAACTGTATATATGAAATAACAAAAAAAAATTTGCGGGTTACGCATAAATAACAGAGAAATTTGAATTTTAACCTTCAGATTTTGGTGTTTCTAACCTAACATTTTTTCAATTTTCGTGTAATGTATGTGCATGGTTATCAAGAATTTCAATTTTTAACAAAACCCAGATCAATAATTGACAAAATCCAATAGGTATTTTTATGAATCGAATACTTACATGTTTGATTTTACTGTCTGCTTTAATCTCATCTCACGTAATTATAGTTACTTATGAAAAATATTTGGTAACTATTGCGAAGACGCCCTTTTCTTAAAAATACAAATTTTTTTACGAAACTTACATTTTAGGCTTTAGGAAGGAGCGTATTTTTCAAATATACCACCGGAAACCCCATAATTTAACGTTTATAAAAATAAATTGCATTTAAAGGCTTACGAGGATCATTAACTGATCATTTATGTAAACTTATTCATTAGAATTTAGAATTATATCTGTCAATTCAAATATTTGCGGTGTTGCCAAGTGTAATTAAAATCAACGAAAAAGAAATTACCCTATTTTTTTAAATAGCATTTCCATACACTTTAAAAAGCATTTCTTTAATTTATTTTCAGTCACATCTGACAATTTATTTAACCATTTTGATTGAATTGTTGTGGTACATAATAAATAATATTACATCATCTATAAAGTAATAAACAAGTACTTTTCGAAAATTTTTAAACATAATTTTATTATCACTTTATATTAGGCATTCCAAACCAAATGGCTACCCGTTTAAAATGACAGGCCACTGACAGGTTATAATAATATGGCAGCACTTTGGGCCTGTTGATTTGATAGGATCAATGTTATAGACAGTTATATAGATTGATCATCCATATATTTCAAAATAAACATATGCTTATGCCTTAAAGTAAAAATGTAGGAAATTATACTTTTAATATATTCTAAGGTTGGAAATTGGTTTTAAAACACATTTTTCCTAAATCGATTCAAATTAATGGAGACTTGCCAGCACTGATCTGTATTATTTTACTGGATAGGGTATAGCCCCCTAAAAAACATTTCGAAAAATTGGCCGATTTGGGCAAATAATATGGCGGACCGGATGTTATTTAACGTAACCTCTATTTCCATTTGTCATTACATTTGTCATTTAATTGTGTCAACAAGCTACGATGAGATGTTTTTATTGTGGAAAACAAAGTAAAAAGAGTATGAAATAAACAATAAACGTTCATTCCTGAAGACACAATATGATTCACGTTTCCATTTTTATATTTTCTTTCATAAAAAATCAAATCATGGGTGAAATTTCCCGAAGGACATCGCCCGCAAAAGGAATAGAAGAAGAATAAGAAGAAAAACTAATCAAATTATAGGTTAGGTATGTCAAATTATCCCAAATTTCAGTTCTGTGAACCCACCATAATTTGCCCAAATCGGCCAGAATTTTTGCACTTCCGGTCTCCTTGGTGGAACGATTTTTTAGTATGTTAAATATAGCCTATATCCTATCCAGTAAAATAATACAGATCAGTGCTTGCCAGGCAATATGGCCGCTCGCAAAAAACACGCTTTGAGCAATCTATATAACTATATATGTATCATCGACTCCGTCAATGACAACAGGCCCACAGGATTGCCATATCTAAACTTTGATTTATTTTATACATTTTTTATCCAAAATACTTTTTGTAAACCTATCATAATTCAAAAAAATTAAAAAGTTCATTGACACACCTACGCCATAAAAGCACGCTCGCCCTTCTACGTCCTAACTATCTTAGAAGCGATCGTGTTTGGTTATTGTTTCGAAATTCGCAAATGCCCTTTTTACACCTACACCGTAAGAGCACGCTTCGCTGGTAGCACCTGCTAACCACTAAAGGAGCACGCGAGCGAAGCGAGCGCCCTTTTTGCACCTGTATCATAAGAGCACGAATCGCTCGTTCTACCCACTTTCTAACTACTAAAAAGCAAGCGAGCGAAGCGAGCGCGCCCGGCCGACGTTTCGAAATTCGCCGCGAATTTCGAAACGTCGGCCGGGCGCGCCCTATTTGCACCTGTACCATAAGAGCACGAATCGTTCGTCCTACCCACTTCTTAACTACCACAAAAGCAAGCGAGCGAAGCGAGCGCGCCCGGCCGACGTTTCGAAATTCGCGCGAATTTCGAAACGTCGGCCGGGCGCGCCCTTTTTGCACCTGTATCATAAGAGCACGAATCGCTCGTCCTACCCACTTCCTAACTACTACAGAAGCAAGCGAGCGAAGCGAGTGCGCCCGGCCAACATTTCGAAACGTCGGCTGGGCGCGCCCTTTTTGCACCTGTACCATAAGAGGACGAATCGCTCGTCCTACCCACTTTCTAACTACTACAGAAGCAAGCGAGCGAAGCGAGCGCGCCCGGCCGACGTTTCGAAAGTCGCGCGAATTTCGAAACGTCGGCCGGGCGCGCTCGCTTGCTTCTGTGGTAGTTAAGAAGTGGGTAGGACGAACGATTCGTGCTCTTATGGTACAGGTGCAAAAAGGGCGCGCCCGGCCGACGTTTCGAAATTCGCGCGAATTTCGTAACGTCGGTCGGGCGCGCTCGCTTCGCTTGCTTGCTTCTGTGGTAGTTAAGAAGTGGGTAGGACGAACGATTCGTGCTCTTATGGTACAGGTGCAAAAAGGGCGCGCCCGGCCGACGTTTCGAAATTCGCGCGAATTTCGAAACGTCGGCCGGGCGCGCTCGCTTCGCTCGCTTGCTTCTGTGGTAGTTAAGAAGTGGGTAGGACGAACGATCCGTGCTCTTATGGTACAGGTGCAAAAATACCTATAGTATTTTTTAAAAAATATTTTTAGGTTATGTTAAACCGCGAGATGTCTGATTGAATAAATTAATAATTAAAACACATGTAAGACAATTATTAACTAAACAACACAAAATAATAAAATAATAAATAAAAAGTCTCCATTAATTTGAATCGATTTAGGAAAAATGTGTTTTAAAACCAATTTCCAACCTTAGAATATATTAAAAGTATAATTTCCTTCATTTTTACTTTAAGGCATAAGCATATGTTTATTTTGAAATACATGGATGATCAATCTATATAACTGTCTATAACATTGATCCTATCAAATCAACAGGTCCACAGTGCTGCCATATTATTATAACCTGTCAGTGGCCTGTCATTTTAAACGGGTAGCCATTTTGTTTGGAATGCCTAATATAAAGTGATAATAAAATTATGTTTAAAAATTTTCGAAAAGTACTTGTTTATTACTTTATAGATGATGTAATATTATTTATTATGTACCGCAACAATTCAATCAAAATGGTTAAATAAATTGTCAGATGTGACTGAAAATAAATTAAAGAAATGCTTTTTAAAGTGTATGGAAATGCTATTTAAAAAATAGGGTAATTTCTTTTTCGTTGATTTTAATTACACTTGGCAACACCGCAAATATTTGAATTGACAGATATAATTCTAAATTCTAATGAATAAGTTTACATAAATGATCTGTTAATGATCCTCGTAAGCCTTTAAATGCAATTTATTTTTATAAACGTTAAATTATGGGGTTTCCGGTGGTATATTTGAAAAATACGCTCCTTCCTAAAGCCAAAAATGTAAGTTTCGTAAAAAAATTTGTATTTTTAAGAAAAGGGCGTCTTCGCAATAGTTACCAAATATTTTTCATAAGTGAGATGAGATTAAAGCAGACAGTAAAATCAAACATGTAAGTATTCGATTCATAAAAATACCTATTGGATTCTGTCAATTATTAATCTGGGTTTTGTTAAAAATTGAAATTCTTGATAACCATGCACATACATTACACGAAAATTGAAAAAATGTTAGGTTAGAAACACCAAAATCTGCAGGTTAAAATTCAAATTTCTCTGTTATTTATGCGTAACCCGCAAATTTTTTTTTTTGTTATTTCATATATACAGTTAGTACTATTTTTTAGTTAAAAATTTTTTTCGAAATTCGTGTGTCCGTTATGTTTACAGGCACCGTTATTTGTTCTGGCGTTTAAAACTGGATTTGTTTTTTTTTGGAACAGTTTTTCATCCAACTCCCATGGTGGGATATATACTTTTTTAAGTCGTAGCCAAGCCGATCACGTGTGATTTTTGAAGAAAACCCTTATTAGTAAGGTATGTATTGTTTTTCTCAATAGTTGTACAGAAAACACTTTTTTATATAGACTTTTTTTTGTCACCGAAGCTGAAGTAAAAAAAAAAAACCAGAAAGAACTGCGTACATTCTGCTACTCGTTTTTTTTTTAGGAGGGGAATCAGTTAGTAAGAAGCCGGTTTGTTCCTTAAATATTTGACTGGGTGGGTAAATTATTTAATGTAGTTAATTCTTTTTTTTTGGGAGGGAGACTGATATCCAAAACTCGCTTGGGTATTAAAATCTTTCATATTTTTAGGGTTTTTATTACTGGAGTGCACAGTTAAACCAACTGTCCCAATTAGAACTTGTTTCTGGTGTTCCAGCTTAGAGGGTGAAACTTCGAACTAGCTGAATTATAGCAGTCTGCAGAGGAGGCAGGTGTTTTTACCTTACATGGATTTGGAATGGTAGCAGGGACAAACTGTTGCTTACAGCAGTGACCAACGGGGGACACTGACTCCAAGAAGTAGGTTTTATTTACTTTATTATTAAATTAACAGCACATTTTGCTGATCAAATTTTAATGAACATTTCTATTTAATCATTAATATTTTTGGGAAGGGGATTTTTATATGTAATACAAGAGTATGTTACATAGGGATTTTATGGTCTTAAATTATTATTAAGTTGTAGTAAAAGTGTACGACTGAAATCAAGTTAACTTTGTATCGGTATTTAACTTTTACATTGTGCAGATAGCATTTAAAAGTCACTCATGCCTTTGGTACCAACGCCCATAACCCTGACATTTTTTTGGTTACATTTTTAATTAAACGGTAGGGGATTTCTACCCCAGTAGTTACAGGTTTGATTTCTGTCCTAGGGACATCAACTTTAGTTTTAGATACAACATATTAATGCCATAACCACTCGTACATGACCATTTTTACTATATTTATTATATATTATACATATCTATTTTGCGCCAACTACAACCTAGTTGTAAAGTATTGTATTTTGAGTCCAGGGGACTTTACTGTGTTTAATTAATATATTTATGGGGATAACTACAACATAGTGAACATTTTTGGTCTAAAGATAGTAATTTGTATACACAAGTTGGTGTTAGCTACGACAGTAGTAAATGTTATAGACCAGGGTACATTTTTCTATATTATAGGTGTTTATTTTTTTATGACATATGTGTTTAGTTTGTTTTAATATTGAGGTTATTGTTAGGACTGTATTAAGGGTAAAGTCTGGGAACGTCTGTCAATTTATTTATACAGGGTAAAAGTATATCAGTTATTTATACAGGGTGAAGGTATGTCAACAATTTATACAGGGTAAAGGTATAAAATTTATTAAAAAGGTATAGCAGGAGTTTTGTTGTCTCATTTCGTTCCTATTGTTTGATCGATTTAGGTAGGAGACAAGGAAGCATTTTATCTGGCAGTTAAACCGATCTGGCGCTCAAAAGAATAGAATCCTGTGAATTTTTGGTACTAAACGGACCACGCCTTCTCCACTCGAAGCGAAACCGGAGCCAGGGCTGTTCATCAGACAGTCGAAACTTTTGCATTACCTTAAAATCTTCGTGAGTCGGTAAATTGCCTTTGTAGGGTTATAGCAGTGGCAACCATTGGAAATTGAACGCGGACGACGTTCGTGCGAGGATTAGACGGTAACAGTTAACCGTAAAACGTCAAACGTCAACTGTCAAACGTCAAACGTGAAACGTCAAACGTCAGTCGTCAAACTTTCCGGTGTTCTCTACATACCCCCATTTTTCCATTTAACTCGGACCAATAGCAGTGAAGATATACGCTAAGGCCTTTTGTCCTGCCACTGCGCATGATTTTTTCTTTTCAACTTTAATCTATATCACGCTCTCTACATAACCCCCTTTTCCCCGTTTAAATCGGACCAACGATAGCTGAGATATACGCTAAGGCCCTTCGGGCTTTACCACTACGCATGATTTTTCTATTCGACGGTAAACGAAATTTAATCTCCCACTCCCCCCACTACCCCGTTTTTCCCTCAGACCGTCTGTCTCACTCTTATCCATTGAATATGTACCTCTCACTCTTACACATTGAATTCCCTATGTGGTGCCATACATACGTTGTCTATCTACTATTGTATGTAGAGTAGGTAATGAACTTCGTTCTTAGCTGCTTCTTCATACTTTTCTAATAGAGAATCTAGTTCACGACCGTAATTTTCAGACACCACCGATGATGGTGTTGGTGATGATATTTGTAACGAAAAATCAAATTCACTACTTGAACCGTAGCCAGAATCTTGAGAATACATTTTTACAGATCGACTACAAACAACTGAGGATGTCAAACTTGATTTTCTTCAATTTATACAATCGCTCTCCCTCTCTACATAAAGCACTTTTTAAAAAATGATATTCCTACACGGCGTGTCAAAAAGTAGTTCTAATTCAGTCTCGTTTCTGTCACCATGAGGATCGCATTCGTTGACATCCAAGGTTTCTACATCAACGGTATTTTTCATCCGAAGGAATTGAGTATCGCAATTGGTTGTAAACAATACCACGTTTTGTTCACACCGTCTACACCTTATTCTAACCTAAATACGTCCAATAAAATTAGCGTTAGATATGTTGAGAAACATATTCATGGAGTCAACTATTCCTCTAGAGACGTGGATTATTCCAAGTTGAACTCGATTTTGGAAACATATTTATTTAACCATGCTGATTGCATTTACGTACGAGGAAGTGAAAAAGCTGAATTTTTACTAAAAAAGTGTCACGTGTTTGGAATATTTCCTATAATAGTAGATGTATGCAAGTTCGATGGAACCCCGTGTGCAACAGAAAAATTCAGTAGTGACTCCAAAACCTGCATGTACCACGCCAATGGATCATTTAAATGTACCCAGAAGAACATCGAAAGTCTACGTCAATGGTTCCTTAACACTGTTTTACCTTTGTAATTTTTGTTATTAATAAATGATTATAAAAGGAAATGTTTTTTAATTGAAACACCTTATTAATTTCATGCATTTATTTTCGTTTCACAAGAAGAGTAAAAATTTTTATTTATAATTTTTACAATAATTTTCAATATTATAAACAAAGTAGATGATAGTGTTATACAACTAACTATATATAATTTAGAATATTTAGGCTCTGACATGACACTCAAATCAATCGGTGGTGGTGTCCAATCAAATGCCTGCCGTTGTCAAATAGTATGCCAGCTTTTTATATCAAGATTTATTATTGTCAGGTTCATTGGTTAAGTATTTATTTACCATATGGACTTTTGATATTATTGCTATTGTGCCTAATTTTTCTCTTCAGCGTTAATCTACGTCACGTTTCCGTTACAATGTAATTTTTCCCTGTTTAATTATATCCGATAATAGCCGATACTTAGGACCTTCTAACTTTGCACATGGTTTTTCTCTTCAACGTTAATCTATGTTGCTCCTCCTACACCTGAGCCGTTTGTTCCGTTTAAATCGATCCAATAGCAATAAAGATATGGATTTAGACATTTACTTTTGTCATGTAGGTATTTTAATTCTGATTTACAAATATTCAAATACGTTGAGTATGTAGAGAGAGGTGCTCGTATTTTATCTTGGTTTTTGTTTGTGCCTAACGTATTATTAACCAGATTTAACGTCTTTACGCTTTTCTTAAGTAACGTAAGGCATTAAATTTCTTGATAACATTAATATCCCTTTTTATAGTTATTATTCCTGCGTACTATTTTTTTAAATATAATAGAATTTATAAAGCTCATGCTTTAGAGTCGAACAGGAAACGATATCGTCCTGTATAAACTGCTTATTAAATTTCCTAAACCTTTTCACCTGAATATATCTACAGCTCGTCTTCAGATATATCTTTGTTTAAATATCCAAACAATGGTAACTACGATATGATAATGAACGAAAACGCACGACGCTGATGTGATTTCTACTTGTAGAAGCATATACCTTTCATTGTTTTTCGACGTTTTCGCCATTTTTGGCGTTTTCGGCGTTTTTCGACGATTTTTGCCGTTTAAAATCATTTACAAACAATGGTGTAAGATACCTTAAAGGAACAATCGAATATAGAAATTATTGCTCTAAACCCTAGTTTTATTATTCCAATTTCTATAAAAACTTCTGCTAATATAAATTTTGGCATCATTAATATATGTAGAATGCTGCTTTACCATAACTTATCTTTTAACTTAATGTTTTGAGTTGATTTTATACCAGGAAAGAATCTGTTTTACGTTAATGACTTCCTGCGAAAAGTGTTCTAGTAATTATATACTTTTTTTGGACAATGATACTTGAAGATGCATCTGTCGTTTTATATGATTTAAGCTCCATGTTTTGTTATAAATATTCGTGTAAAGTCCTTCATACTCTTCATATCGTATGAGTTTGTTAAACGTAAACTTAGTATTGGCCGTAGAAAAGTATATCTGTTGTATTTTTTTTGAAGGAAATTTTACATTAGAATTAGTCGTACAGAAAGTAAATAAGAGTTTGTCGATTGAAAACTTACATTTTTCATCATTGGTATTGATATCTACAGATTTTCTACATATATCTGGCGTTCTTCATACTCTTCATATTGCATGAGCTTGTTGAATGAAAACTTAGCATTGACCGTAGAAAAATATACTTGTTGTACTTTAAATGACATCTAGCATTAGAATTAGTCGTAGAAAAAATATATAAGAGTTTGTTGATGAGTAACCAAGCGTACGCAAATTGATATGCAACACTTTCTACAGCAATTGCTCAATTTTGTGAGATATTAATGCTGCTTGACTTATTTGTTTAGTTTTTTGATGTATTCTGTTTTTAAAACATTTTCGGTAGCCTTTATAATTAATTTTGTTATTACACTCTGTATATTTTTAGTTAGATATTTCCCTGTATATATATTTTTGTCTCATAATGCATCATAGATATTAACTAATTCTAACAATATGTTGAGTTGTTACAGGATATGTAACCGCAAGAAATGATAATATTATTGCTTTGAACAACGTCTCATTGATTCTTGGCTATAGTAAATGATTTTAACCTATTTTATTAACGTTTTGATTACCTTTACCTACGTCCCATTGATTGTAAAAGGTAAAACTGTAGAAATAATATCCATATAGCTACTGCGATATTTTATTAACATCCGTTGGTTTTGTATATATATTTTTATCACTCAATGTATGCGGTTATTGACACATAAAATGTTTCTAACAATACTTGAAAATTGACCAGAAATACCTTAAAATATTATTTTAGGAGATTATGATTTAATATTATTTTTCATTCTTTTCTTTTTATATTTACGATAACGAAACTCGTATATGGCTCTCATCTTGGATCCTATGGATCGCCGACTGTCTGCCTAAAGATAACTTTTTGCTTCCCCTTCCTATCATTTTGACGGCTGCAACGCATTATTTACTTGCTTATCGATGTAATGCAAATTTAATTTGTACCAATTTCTTTGATTTTATCTGTTCGTCTGACCATAATATGTTTGCCTCCTTCTTCCATTTGTCTGTCTTTCAGTCTGTCTCACTCTGTCTTTGTTAGTATCTAACTCCTGGTGACATTACGCTGAGCTGTATGTATATATTTCAATAAGACACTTAATGTATATTCTTAATCTATAGCAATACATAATCGTCGAATAAATATTATTCGATTATTTTGCAAATCTGTATGTAAACGTTTTCGATACCTTCTATACTGCCCCTTTGGTAGAAACGGAACGTCAAATAAAATGTCAAACGAAACATCAAACGAAACGTCAAACGAAACGTCAAACGAAACGTCAAACAAAACTTCAAACGAAACGTCAAACGAAACGTCAAACGAAACGTCAAACGAAACGTCAAACGAAACGTCAAACGAAACGTCAAACGAAACGTCAAACGAAACGTCAAACGAAACGTTAAAAGAAACGTCAAACGAAACGTCAAACGAAATTAAACGAAACGTCAAACGAAACGTCAAACGAAACGTCAAACGAAACGTCAAACGAAACGTCAAACGAAACGTCAAACGAAACGTCAAACGAAACGTCAAACGAAACGTCAAACGAAACGTCAAACGAAACGTCAAACGAAACGTCAAACGAAACGTCAAACGAAACGTCAAACGAAATGTCAAACGAAACGTCAAAGGAAACGTCGATTTTTCTCTTTAACGTTCATCTATACCATGTTCTTTACATAATATTTTTCCCATTTGAATCGGACCACGTGATACACGCTTAGGCCTTTTTGGCAATTGCAGGATTTTTCTTTTCAACGTTTATCGTTCTCTACATAATGCCGTGTTTTCCGTTTAAATCGGACTAACAATAACAAAGATATAAGTTTCAAGCCTTTTTGATCTGTCACAGCGTATGATTTTTCTGTTCGATGTTAATCTATACCGCGTTATCTACGTAATACCGTTTTTTTTTTGTTTGAATATGACCACGTGATACACGCTTAGGCCCTTTTGGCAATCGCAGGATCTTTCTCTTTGTTAATCGTTCTCTACAAAATTCCGTTTTTCCCATTTGAATCGGACTAACAATAACAAAGATATAAGTTTTAAGCATTTTTGACCTGTCACTGCGCAGAATTTTTCTGTTCAACCTATGCCACGTTCTCCACATAGTGTCGTTTTTCCCGTTTCAATCGGACCAGTCATATCCGAGATACACGCCGAGGTCCTTTTGGCTTTGTCACTGCGTAGGATTTTTTTATTCAACGTTTATCTATACCACGTTCTTGACATAATGTCGTTTTCTTCGTTCAAATCTGACCACTAGCATCCGAGAAACACGCTAAGGCCCTTCTGGATTTTGGTTCTGCGCAAAAATTCTCTTCGACGTTAATCGTTCTCTACATAAAACTGTTTTTCCCGTTTGAATTGGACTAATAGCAGTGAAGATACTTGCTAAGGCCCTTGTGGCTTTTCGTTCTGCGCATGATTTTTCTCTTCGTTATTCTATACCATGTTTTCTACATAATGCCGTTTTTCCCGTTTGAATCGGACCAACAGCAGTGAAGATACATGCTAAAGCCCTTGTGGCTTTTCGTTCTGCGCATGATTTTTCTGTTTTACGTTAATCTATATCACGTTCTCTACATAACGCCGTTTTTTTCGTTTGAATCGGATCAACAATAGCTGAGAAACATGCTAAGGCCCTTGTGGCTTTTCGTTCTGTGCATGATTTTTCTATTCGAGGTTAATCTATACCACGTTCTCTACATAACCCCGTCTTTCTCGTTTAAATCGAACCAACAATAGCTGAGAAACACGCTAAGGCTCTTGTGGCTTTTCGTTCTGCGCATGATTTTTCTCTTGTACGTTAATTTATACCATGTTCTCTACATAATGTCGTTTTTTCCGTTTGAATCGGACCAACGATAGCTGAGATATACGCTAAGGCCCTTTTGGCTTTACCACTACGCGTGATTTTTTTATTCGACGATAAAAGATATTTAATTCCCCACTCCCCCTACTACTCCGTTTTGCCCTCAGACCGTCTATCTCACTCTTATTCATTGAATATGTACCTCTCACTCTTACACGTTGAATTCCCTATGTGTCACCGTATGAACTTAGTCTATCTACAGACATAAGTAGATGTTTCTAAAAAAAAAATAAACCGAGGTGCTCTGCTAACTTTGTTCCAGCAAAGCACCCTGTATTATTTAAAAATATCAATTTTTCGTAAAGTTTTAAAATATTTCAGAGCCTAAATAGTCTAAAAATGCGGTGTGGTTATTTAAAAAAAAAGCTTTAAAAAACCGAGGTGCTCTGCTGACTTTGTTCCAACCCTGTATTATTTATAAATAGCAATTTTTTAGTAAAGTTTTATAATGTTTTAGGAGCCTAAAAATAGCCTAAAAATGCAGTGTGGTTGTTTTTAGAATAAAACTTTAAAATACCTTGATTTTTGTAAATAACGATGAGCATAAAATTTTTGAATAGGGTACAGAAATAGCCTTATAATACCCTAAAAATATGACATAGGTTTCAACTCAAAATTGTCTTCTTTGAATTAATTTGTAGATTCTTACGTTTATCTTCTAAATATTAACAATCGGTCTTCAGTCTGTTTCACTTTACGTTCGCGCCGGCGTAGTTTGGTCTCTAAAAGGATCCGAGACTAATATTGCTGATTCGAATACGAATCCTTAAGAATTTCTTCGGCGAATCCGGATCACGGATCCTTTTTTTCTTAAGTATTCTAATACCGCTCGCGGATCCTCAAAAAGGATTCGAATCCCAGGATTCGAATCCTATGTGATTCGAATCGTACCCAGCTCTGCTATAGGTATTATATCTCACAAATACATATATTAACTTTATAGGTACAAGAATATACCTCATATAGGTACTATCATTCAAAACCATTAAAAACCTCATACTTTATTGTTATTATTTTCTTTAATCATAAATCCTTTCTTAAGTACTTAATCAAACATTCAAGCAAATCCTTCTATAGGTAATCTATAGGTACCAACTTATTGTCATACATTCAAACCTAATAGGTGATAAAAGAGATACCAAATATTAATACAGTCTTTCAAAAACTTTTAGGTACTTATTCTTATGTATCAACTAAAAACCTGTTAAAGGAAACACCTACCTTTCTAGGTGCCAACTATTAATACACTAATTCAATACTTTTAGGTACTTATTCTTATAATTCAACCAACAACCTGTTATAGGCAACACGCACCTTGCAGGTATCCACTTATTTTTACACATTTGGTCATATATCCTTATACAATTTTATATATATCCACTCAAACAATTTCATAGGTAAACATCAGTACTTATTCTTATATTCAAGTCCAAATTTTCTTGTAAGCAAATACATACTTTCATAGGTACATTCCTTTTCATACATCAACTCAAGCTCTTCTTTCACTTTCACTTACATACCTTGTAGGTATTAAACTTGAACTATTTATTAAAGTCTTCCTATAGGCACCAACTTCAAACATTTATTCAAACTTTTCTTATCACTACATAAGTATCAACTCAATTTTCACATAACCTCTTATAGATATTTATCTTCTGTAATGATTATTTATAATCACCACTTTTATATATACAAAACACTATACTTTACTTCACTTTAGCACTATACTTATCTCGGCTAGTCTTTGATATCCTTCTCATAAATCACTATTCATTAGAGCATGAACTTTTCTTTCTCTCAGGGGTGGTTCAGGTAAATTTTACAATATCAATATTTATAAATGCTATTTATTATTTTTTATGTAAAATTTTTTATTAAGTTTTAATTTATTTTTATTTCATTTAAATTTTATTTAAATTTTATTTAAATTTTATTTAAATTTTATTTAAATTTTATTTAAATTTTATTTAAATTTTATTTAAATTTTATTTAAATTTTATTTAAATTTTATTTAAATTTTATTTAAATTTTATTTAAATTTTATTTAAATTTTATTTAAATTTTATTTAAATTTTATTTAAATTTTATTTAAATTTTATTTAAATTTTATTTAAATTTTATTTAAATTTTATTTAAATTTTATTTAAATTTTATTTAAATTTTATTTAAATTTTATTTAAATTTTATTTAAATTTTATTTAAATTTTATTTAAATTTTATTTAAATTTTATTTAAATTTTATTTAAATTTTATTTAAATTTTATTTAAATTTTATTTGAATTTTATTTAAATTTTATTTAAATTTTATTTAAATTTTATTTAAATTTTATTTAAATTTTATTTAAATTTTATTTAAATTTTATTTAAATTTTATTTAAATTTTATTTAAATTTTATTTAAATTTTATTTAAATTTTATTTAAATTTTATTTAAATTTTATTTAAATTTTATTTAAATTTTATTTAAATTTTATTTAAATTTTATTTTAATTTTATTTAAATTTTATTTAAATTTTATTTAAATTTTATTTAAATTTTATTTAAATTTTATTTAAATTTTATTTAAATTTTATTTAAATTTTATTTAAATTTTATTTAAATTTTATTTAAATTTTATTTAAATTTTATTTAAATTTTATTTAAATTTTATTTAAATTTTATTTAAATTTTATTTAAATTTCATTTTAAATTTTTTTTTATGGTATTTGTACTCAAATAATTAGAACAAGTTCTGCCGCTGGTTCCAAAGAAACACCCATAAGCTTTTCCTATGATATCTGTGTATGATTGTATTAAATAAGCAAATTCTTAAAAATGTATTTATTTTTAACAAATCGTCATCAATTTGAACAATCATATGATTCAGGTATCTCATATACCTAAAATAACTTAAAATAAATAACTTAACCTACTACTGTAATTCATTCATTCTTCCTCATCCAAATCTATTAAATTAATACTAAAATCGATTCATATACAGACATGATAATCGATTTGAGATATATCCTTTATGTAAGGAAATATATCAATTTGCCCTACCTACAACTTATATTCTACATTAAATAGATACTACAAAATTCTTTGACAACTACTGTCACTTGGTAAAGTTAAATTTTTAAGACTAAATCTGAAATGTCTGCTATATTTACTTATGTCTTGTAAAATTCTATCTGTAATGGCAATTACTTTCTCGCAACAACTTTTTAAACGTCAGTAACCGCACTAAGAAACAATTTCACTTAAGAAAGTACTCACATTTTGTTATCTTCTCCAGTTTCGCTAGGTAGATTATTGCATGATTATGCAACTCCAGCTGCTGCCGATGTGTCCCATTTTTGTCTGTTATCTTCAAATCCTGGATCCACCTTGTCTTACCGCATATATTTTACCACTACGGTTTTATGACTCTATACATTTACATTGCTTGCAATGACTTTGCTCATTTAACAAGCCTTTTATATTATATTTTACTAAGTTTTACTTTATAAATACATTTTTAAGAAAAAAGAAAAATTTCTTGACGTCTTCCTTTCAAAAAAAAAAAAAATCAACAACCCATTTCCTTTGTTCACCCTAGCAATCCATAAAGGCCAATACTCATAACGTTTTCCAAATGCTCTTTCATTTTGACATTTTTAATTGATGTATACTTTTTACTGTACTGGGTGTATTTTTATGTACTATTCTCATTTTATTTGATAACAAATATCATAAGTATTATTAGTATTCTTAATTATTTTATTATTATTATTCTAATTATTATTTTTAATATTTTTGAGTTATATCATTTTTATGACAATTTCCCAAAATTTGTATACTCCAATTCTATTTCAAAGAAATTAGAATTGAGGATACCAATTTTCTATTAATTAAAATTAGTATTTGTATCAAAATTAATAATTACATTTGTACAAACATCCACATTGACGATAATACTTCATTGGTAAATAATATTCTTTTTATTTAGTTGGATTTTTTTTTAATGTTACTTGATTATTATACTTTATAAATAATTTGTTTATTTTTAGATACGAACTATTTCCACAATTCAGTTGCATTAAAGACTCTTTACACGAATACTGGTTTTTCTTTAGTTTATATTTTTTAGATTTAAAAGCAATATCAATATCTGTATTATTTTTTTCTTCTACTTTACATTGCACTTCCTTTATTTTCAATTATTTATACTATTTTGCTTCGTCTATCTTAGTGTCCTTTTACTGTAGCTAATAATATTCCATTCCAATCCATATTATTTATTCTCTATCCAATTTCATATAATTCATCATATTTCTCTTCATAATAAATTATTTAACACATTTATTCATTTCATAATAATATCATATTTCTCTTCATAATAAATTATTTAACACATTTACTCATTTCATAATAATATCATTTATATTTATTAATTATACATTATCATCATCATTTCACACATTTTTCATTTATTCCGCCTATTTCTAAAACCATATTTCTTTCATATACTTTATACATTATTTATATTCTTGCAATTCCTTTTCCAAATTTATCAATTCTTCAGCACAAAATTCTTTCTTTATTTATTGTTCTGTTACTTCTTCCCAATATAAGGTATTGTAGACTCATATGATACTTAATTTAAATTCTTATGCTATTTTACAGATTTTGATTACTTAACTTTTATTTTTTTTTTAATTTATTATATATAACCGTTACTTTTGCTTATATAGACTATTAGTGTTATTTATTATATTTATACTATATTTTATTATGTCTTTCTTTATCCTTTTATTATTTATTTTGGTATTTTAAATTCTTATTTCCATATCTCAGTACCTTTAACTTGCATTTAATGGTCACTATTGTTACTAATTTGCATAAGTGACATGTCATTGTTTTTAGTATAATTGTCATTTATCTGAAGATATCTTTCTTCAAATCTGCTCCTCCCTTGTCTTTCTTCATATCTTTGGTAATTTACTTGTTTATTTCTTCTTCGCTTTCCCTATATGCTTCTTCTTCAGAATTTCTTCTCTGTCTTCTGTCATCTCCGTAATTATTCCAATTTCCATAACCATTATTTCTTCCATTAATATTATTATATTGGTTTGTATTATTTTTATTGTAATTATTGTTTTGTCTGTTATTATAATTATTAAATTTTTGATCATAGTTGTTATTATGTATACGGATGTCATCTCCATTATTTCTATTAAATTTATTTTTATAATCATTATTTCGTGTTCCTACATTTCTCTCTATCCTAGTTAAATAATTGCTGAGATGTTCCATTTTTCGTATATTTTGTATAGCTATAGTCTCAGCTATTTCTGGCTTGAAATGTCTTGCTAGACATATAACTATTTCTTCTTCTGGTATTGACGGTTCTAAATATTGTACCAAAACATACATGTGTATTGCATAATTATTCATGCTACTTCGTCTTTCATCATATTTTCCCAAGTATAAATCTTCTCCTATTACCGCTTGTGTATTCTCACCCCAGAAATAATTTAAAAATATTTTACAGAAATCCTCAAAATTTTCAATTTCGGTTTCCTTACTAGAGAACCATACAAGAGGATGATTTTCCAAATGTTCCCTAATTATTTCCTTGAGATCTTCTACATTTAATATATTTCTCACTTTGTTTCCCAGAATCTTTATAAATACTTTGGGATGTATTCTTTTTATGTTACTATCAAATTTGTGGTTATTTCCACTTACAACTGATGGTACTATTCTTATTCCTTCCAGTCCTTCAATATTTCCAATTCTATCAAACACTTGTTTTTCTATAACTCTTATATCCTTAGATAATTTTTCAATCATTTCTTCTTTATCTTTTAGTATGTTATTCTCCAATTTACTATAATCAGCCTTATGGTCACCATGTATACCTTTAATATTATTTTCTATTCTTTCTTCTAATAGCTTTACGTCGTTATGTAGTTCCCTTTTTGTTTTTAAAATTTTCTCTTCAGCAATTGAAAGGTTAGTTTTAAGTCCTTCCTTTATATTTTCCTCTAATCTATGTATGTCTTTATTTATTTCATCGATATTTCCATTAGTTATTTTTATTTCCTTTTCTACTAGTTCATATTTCTTATATTGTTCCTTTAATTTTTGTTCTATCATTATTTGTTTGTTTTCTATTCCTTCAACTTTCTTTTGCATTTTTTCTGTTCCTTGCTTAATTTCATTTTTAAGCTGTTCTTGACTTTGGTCTATCGTGTCGATTTTCTTTCCCATTTCTTCCTGACTTTTGTCTATCTTCATAACCATTTCTTCCTGACTTTTATCTATTTTCTTTCCCATTTATTCCTTACTTTTATCTATTTTCTTTCCCATTTCTTCCTGTATTTTATTTCCCATTTCTTCCTGACTTTTGTCTATTTTCTTTCCCATTTCTTCCTGACTTTGTTTTATTTCTCTTATCATCTTTCTGAGCATTTCCATCACACTTTTCTCCTCAATCTTGCTAGTTTCTTTTTCTATTCTAGTACTTTTTGTTCTTGCTGCTTCTTCTTCCTGTTCTTCTTCCTGATTGTTTTCATCCTTCCCTTCCTCACTTTCATCATTCCCAATATCATTTACGGTTTCTTCCACATTGTGTTCCCCTATTTTTGTTGTGTCCCCTTTTCCAATCTTCTTTCCACCTCTTAATTCCATTTTCTTTTCCATTTTATTAACCTTTTTATTTATGTAGTCAAAACTAATATCACAATACTTTTACTTTGTTTCACTTACCACTATATTCTTTATTTCACTTTCACTTGTTACCTGTCACTTGTCACTTGTCAGTTTGACAGTTTTATTGACTTTTGAGCTGCACTTTTTGCTTTACAGCCCCACGTTGGGCGCCATTTGTAATGATTATTTACAATCACCACTTCACTTTATCTATACAAAACACTATACTTTACTTTAGCACTATACTTATCTCGGCTAGTATTTGATATCCTTCTCATAAATCACTATTCATTAGAGCAGGAGCTTTTCTGTCTCTCAGGGGTGGTTCAGGTAAATTTTACAATATCAATATTTATAAATGCTATTTATTTATTTTTTTATGTAATTTTTTTTTATTTAGTTTTAATTTATTTTCATTTATATTTATATAAAATTTAAATAAAATTTAAATAAAATTTAAATAAAATTTAAATAAAATTTAAATAAAATTTAAATAAAATTTAAATAAAATTTAAATAAAATTTAAATAAAATTTAAATAAAATTTAAATAAAATTTAAATAAAATTTAAATAAAATTTAAATAAAATTTAAATAAAATTTAAATAAAATTTAAATAAAATTTAAATAAAATTTAAATAAAATTTAAATAAAATTTAAATAAAATTTAAATAAAATTTAAATAAAATTTAAATAAAATTTAAATAAAATTTAAATAAAATTTAAATAAAATTTAAATAAAATTTAAATAAAATTTAAATAAAATTTAAATAAAATTTAAATAAAATTTAAATAAAATTTAAATAAAATTTAAATAAAATTTAAATAAAATTTAAATAAAATTTAAATAAAATTTAAATAAAATTTAAATAAAATTTAAATAAAATTTAAATAAAATTTAAATAAAATTTAAATAAAATTTAAATAAAATTTAAATAAAATTTAAATAAAATTTAAATAAAATTTAAATAAAATTTAAATAAAATTTAAATAAAATTTAAATAAAATTTAAATAAAATTTAAATAAAATTTAAATAAAATTTAAATAAAATTTAAATAAAATTTAAATAAAATTTAAATGAAATTTAAATAAAATTTAAATAAAATTTAAATAAAATTTAAATAAAATTTAAATAAAATTTAAATAAAATTTAAATAAAATTTAAATAAAATTTAAATAAAATTTAAATAAAATTTAAATAAAATTTAAATAAAATTTAAATAAAATTTAAATAAAATTTAAATAAAATTTAAATAAAATTTAAATAAAATTTAAATAAAATTTAAATAAAATTTAAATAAAATTTAAATAAAATTTAAATAAAATTTAAATAAAATTTAAATAAAATTTAAATAAAATTTAAATAAAATTTAAATAAAATTTAAATAAAATTTAAATAAAATTTAAATAAAATTTAAATAAAATTTAAATAAAATTTAAATAAAATTTAAATAAAATTTAAATAAAATTTAAATAAAATTTAAATAAAATTTAAATAAAATTTAAATAAAATTTAAATAAAATTTAAATGAAATTTAAATAAAATTTAAATAAAATTTAAATAAAATTTAAATAAAATTTAAATAAAATTTAAATAAAATTTAAATAAAATTTAAATAAAATTTAAATAAAATTTAAATAAAATTTAAATAAAATTTAAATAAAATTTAAATAAAATTTAAATAAAATTTAAATAAAATTTAAATAAAATTTAAATAAAATTTAAATAAAATTTAAATAAAATTTAAATAAAATTTAAATAAAATTTAAATAAAATTTAAATAAAATTTAAATAAAATTTAAATAAAATTTAAATAAAATTTAAATAAAATTTAAATAAAATTTAAATAAAATTTAAATAAAATTTAAATAAAATTTAAATAAAATTTAAATAAAATTTAAATAAAATTTAAATAAAATTTAAATAAAATTTAAATAAAATTTAAATAAAATTTAAATAAAGTTTAAATAAAATTTAAATAAAATTTAAATAAAATTTAAATGAAATAAAAATAAATTAAAACTAAATAAAAAAATAAATAAATAGCATTTATAAATATTGATATTGTAAAATTTACCTGAACCACCCCTGAGAGAAAGAAAAGCTCCTGCTCTAATGAATAGTGATTTATGAGAAGGATATCAAAGACTAGCCGAGATAAGTATAGTGCTAAATTAAATTATGTTTTGTATATATAAAGTGAAGTGGTGATTGTAAATAATCATTACACTTCATACATTAAAGTAAAACTCCTTCTTAGGTACCAAGGTTCTACATTTGATGAAGCCTCTAATAGGCAAACACGTCTCACACAGACACATATGGCCTCATATACGCAAAAACCAATACGTCTTCTATAGACACATACAAATTTTCCTCGTATACGTAAATTACCTTCTATAGGTATATATAGCTTTCTATAAGTAAAAACTAACAAATACGTCTTCTATAGACACATCCAAATTTACCTCGTATAGGTACAAATCTAATAATTTATAGCATTTACCCCATAGCAAGATCTATAATTTAGAGCACTTACCCCTCAGCGGGATCTAAACATTTATAGCTTTCACCCTTCAGCGGGATCTAACCATTTATAGCATTTACCCATCAGTAGGATCTAACCATTTATAGCATTTACCTCACAGCGGGATCTAATCATTTATATATTTTACCCCTATGCGGGTTATAACCATTTATAACATTTACACCACCAGACGGACATTCTTTTTATGGCACCAAAAAACCCCATCAGTAGGGATCTATCTCATACCTCACCAGCGGGACACACAAAACAATACATTTACCCCATCAGTCGGGATCTTTAAACACACATATTTTTTATAAATACAAAAAAGTTTTTTCTTTCATATTACATTATTCTAATGTTTCAATAAATTACATTTCTAAAACCATAATGCTCCTATGCATTCAGTCAATCTTTTAATATTTCATATTTAAACTCAAATTTTTAAATTGGGCAATTCTAGCGCCGTCTTACTCAATCAAAAGCATATTTATTCCACATATCATTTACAAACTCATGTAAGTTCTAAAAAAGCACATTTCTTTACAACACCCATTGGTAACTTGTAGGTACACAATCAAATACCCAATTATACATCTATGACGAAACATAAAACATTTTTGCATTATTATACCTACATACCTAAGTACTATTCTACACTAGTTTATCTATACATATTCTTCAATGTCTCATACATTTTAAATCGGTAACTAACTACAATCAATCATGATCAAACCTTACTTATTAGTGCGATTCATATTATTGCCCATACAAACTTTATATATACATAAAAGCATATAAAGCTTTCAAACAATCAAATTACTACCAAACAAATTAACAATTTCTAAAAACAAAATTCTAATAATATTCCTAATTTTATTTTCAACACAAAGTAAACAAACAAAAATCTTCAAACTTTCTAGCGACAAATTTGCTACATAATCTACTACTGTTTCCAATATCATTTCATAATTCAAACTACTCGAAACTAAACTACATATTTTACTATATCAACATAATTTTACTTTACACAAAATACAGACACATACTCTTAATAATAATACGCAAACAGCTGACTCAAATTATGGTCATCTCAATTTTCTTATGACCAAATTATAGGGAATTCATCATTTTTAGCCAAAATGGCAACATTTTCAAAGTCAAACAAATTTAATTAAAACTATAAAATTTGCCGCGGGGTATTATTAAACACATAAAAATTTAAATTCTTTTTTTTTATTCAAATCACATTTCATATAATCTAATCACAGCTACGTCAAATCTATTGTTACAATTCCCAAACTATACATTTTTGCAATGCTTATTCTTGCAAATTTAACTTCTAAACTTTTAACTACCTTTGAAAATCAAAAACCTATTTTTTAATTTAAAATCATTCTAGAATTTTAGTATCTAACATTTCAGCAGCTAATCACATTTAAAAAAACCTATAGACTATTGGTACAGTATTTTTATAAAACTACATCGTACTATATATAGCGTACCTATTTAGGTACAAAAACAATATTTTAAATAAAAATATCAAATTTTCTGGACCACTACACATATCTAAACTAGATTTATCTTTAACTTTTATCATAAAAATAATTCAATCTAAATACCTTTCAAAATAAATTAATACCTTAAAAAATAATTTAATCATTGCTGACAAACACACTTTACTATACTTTAGACTCATTTAAAACCCCTTTATATAAGGTACACATATACTCTACATTTATACTTATATAGGTACTTTACCTTAAACTTATATTATTTAGGTACCTTACTCTAAACTCATTTTTAAAATCTTCTCAATCGGTACAAAACCATACTACACATTCATACTTTTTAAGGTACTTCATTTGCACTCATTTAAAACCTCTTTCAATAGGTATTTGCTATACTTTCACACCTTCTTAGGTACTTACGTTAAAATTAACTTTAATATCCTTTCACTAGGTACATATGCTATACTAATTCATAAATAAATTATAGGCACTCACTCAGTTGATACTTATACCTATATAGGTACTTCAATTAATTTTATTCAACACATCGTATTAATGTCGCGTGTGTGATCTGATAATTGGCTAATTATCTGAATCATACATGTGATATATTTGTTGCACCTACTTCCCATTCATACTTTGTTTTATTTTACCATATTTATCATTTTATTACTTATACCGTACCTAGTTTTTCTAATTTTATATAGGATAAATCAAACAAAACTTTTACACTTCATACAATTTAGTTTATTTATTTTTCAGCTACACCTGATATAGGGTGGCTCAAATAATTATATTACAAGTTCATTAGCAATTATGACACATTATATAGGGTGGTTCAAATGACACTTAAAACATTTTATTCAACTCATTTCTTTTATTTTTCTGTCACACCTCATAACAGAAGTGATTTCCATTAAGACACTCTCAGGATTTATATATATCTTTTTAATTACTTAATATATACAAATTCAATTTACATTTTGTCATTTTTTTTTTTATAAAAAACAAGGGTATTTCAAGTGAGGGAACGGGCTAGGAACTAATTTGGATTAGTTTCGACAGCGGATCCAGCTTGAGAATAATGTCATAAATCTAAATCTACATAATATATACTATCTTATTTTTTCTACTACATATCTCATTATATCTATAATTCTGCCACATACTTTGACTTAAATAGCATCTTTTTACATTAATAATACATCTCAATTAAATCTCTGCCACATCCTTTATACAGGTTGGCTCAACTAAATCTCTAAAACAGAACGGATGTTATGCTGCCAAAAAGGGCTGATTCAAATAATCAAACTAAATAAATTAATAACGTATTTGACACCTTACCTTTTGGAATATTGGACTGATCGGCGAGCGGCACACATGAAGCAAAAAGGCACAAATATTAAGCGACGGCGAACGAACTTGTTACTTTGTTGGCGATACATCGATGTCTGTCGATTCTTTGAAAAGGTCCAAAGCATGAACCGTTTAGGTGGGGCAAAGTGTCAAAATAGATAACGCGAATTTAAATTAAGAAATTAATAAAGAAAATAAATCCATTCTCGAACATTTTCTGCCCCGGGAAAATGCAATTGTTGCATTTTAAGCAAAAAAAAAATATATATATATTGTAATGTATTTTAAAAAACTATCAAATTTAAAAGAATACTAAAATTAAAATTTTAAATATAATAAATATGATTTTGTAGAAATATTTTGATACACCCTGTAACATGAAATAGTTTGACACTTTAAGGATATACATTCTGGTAACAGGGCTACCAACTGGAATTTCAAATGACATAATTCTAAATTTAAAACAGTTTTTTAAATAAAACTATTTAAAAAAAAATAATAGATTACGATTTTCAATAAACTCTAGTATAAGTATAAATAGTCAAAATAAACTTACTTGTATAAAAGAAAATGTTCAAAATTTCAAATATCTCCAAACAGCATGAATTTGATTGGCCATATTATTTTTTCCAAATAACTAGATTAGATTCTTGGCAAAAAGGAAGTTTGTTGACGAAACAAAAGCTTGCGATAGAAATTTCGAGACGGGAAGACGTAATTTCTTCGGTTCTAAAAAAAAAAAAATTATAAAAATTTTACATAAAAACAGAGAAAAAAATTACCTAAATAACAAATATATGTCCCTGTAAATATAGAAAGTATTTTAAACAAGTTAAACATAATACTAAAAGTGAAAATTTAAACTAAAAGTGATGTTAAAGAACATACCTACGAAGCAAGGGCAGTCCAGGCTTTTTGAAACTTTTAGTCAGGAATTCATGCTGCAGGTGGAAACTATCTCCAGTCAGACGTCGAATATTTCTTAGTAACACCGAACTAGGAAAAAGAAAACTCAATGCTAATTACTTCACAAGGACAACATCAAAGGTACTCATTATAAAATACTAGTGAATTAATTCAACTTACCAGAACATATTTAATATAATATAAAGCAGAAATAAAAACAAGCAGATCATTTTACATCTGAAAACTAAACATAAACCCTTTCATAGTTCGTTAGTATTCGATAATATGTCGAAATTCACTTACATTGAGATCAACTCCATCTACTAGCAAGTAGTGAGAGCAAAAGATACCAGAAGTTGTTAGTTATCCCTCTGTCCGCTGGGATGTTCAGTTTTCAGACTAAATGTGTATGTCTAATTTAAGAAGAAATCTATAAAACATAAATTTGTATAGAATTCTAATTTTTTTTTATGAATGGTCCAGAATGAATGTCAAATCGTTCCTCCATGGAATGTCATTTCTTTAGGATATTAGGATTTAGATTTATTTAAACAAATACAAATAATGTGTTTCAATTTATTCACAATATGTAATAAATGGTTACATTATAAATGAAATGTATGGTGTTTCTTTCTCTGTTTATCTAGGTACAATTTAAATAGGTTACAAATATACGTCAACAAAATATAGTCCAAGGGCCAGATGAAAGAATTAAGATATTTTTAACAAAATCATAGGTAGGTGGTTAAATGCTAGATTCTTTTGGGTGAATAACAATACTATTATATCACGTAACTAGGTATACACAAAATAGATAACATCACGTATTCAGCTTATTATATATATAAAAAAAAAAATTTATTTGATAAAATATAATATATAGGTAAGTATTATGTGTCGACTGATTTCCTAAGTTTCGTAGAAACTTACTCAGAACCCACGAAAGAACCCGAAACGAATGAACCCTGAGATTTAAAACATTTACAATCACAAACTAAAAATTAAATAATAAAACATCGGATTGGGGTTGCAAAGTAAAAGTCAAATAATTACAACAAAAAAGATAGTGGCCCCAATTCAAATATATCAAAACAGTTGGCGCCCAACGTGGGGCGAGTAACAGGAAAAAGGGAGACACATAATTAATTTTGGATATTGCAGTATAACTTTCTGTTTTTATACAAATTTTAAATTTTCTTTGGGTTAATTATAAGCTAGGAATACAGCTAAAATGGAAGGACAAATAGTCAAACTACTTAAGGATCTCAAAATAAATGAATTAAAATATGAATTGGAAAAAAGAGGTTTGGAGAAAACGGGTCTCAAAGGGATACTGATGGAGAGACTAAGGAAGGCTTTACAAGATCAAGAGGAAGATCCAAACACCTACAATTTTTACATAGAACAGGAACAAGAAAATAATGAAGAGGAAATGGCAGGAGGAGAGACAGGAAAAGAAACTGAAGAAACAATTCAAACAAAAGAACAGAAAGAAAAACTAGATCACAATATAATAGAAATATTAAGAAATTTAATGGAAGAAAGTAGAACTAAAATGGAAAGAAATATAGAAAGTAATATCCAAGACAATATGAAACGAATTGAGGAAAATATAAAACAAGAAATAAATCAAGTAAACATAGACATGAGGAAATCTTTAGAAGATATACAGGCAAGACAAGTAACACTGGAAAATAGAGTATCTCAAAATGAAGATAAGATAAAAGAAGATGAGAATAATATAAGAAGAATAGATCTAAAAGCAACAAATAATACTAAAGATATACAGGATGTAAGAGTAGAAATGAAAGAAGGTATTCAGGTGAACATAGATATTATGGAGCAAGAAAATTATAAAATAAGAAGAGAAGTTACAGATTTCGTGAAGGAATCATTAGAAAAGCAAAAAGAAGAAAGAAAGGTATCAGAAAAAGAAGTACAACAAATAAAAGAAAAATTAGAAATATTACAGCAAAAACAAGAGATTCCTACATTTATCAGAGAGCCAATTTGGGGAGAAAATGATATATTTTATTATGGCGATTTAAAATATCATCCAATGAAGTATTTGAAACACATAGAAGAATCTATGAAAGAAAGAAATCAACTTAATATATGGAAGAATTATATCTCGAGATCTTTAAAAGGAATGGCCAAAGCATGGTATGATGTGATGGAAGATCATTTTCTCACCTGGGAGCAGTTTAAGATAGAATTTCAAACATATTTTTGGGGGGATCATATTCAAGACAAAATTAGGGAAACTTTGTATATGGGCCAATATATTGAAAATAGGGGATCAAGAGAAATGTATGCAATGCGTAAAATGGATGTAGCTAAACAATTACAACCTAAAATACCGATGAAAGACATCATAAAATATATCTCAAGACATTTCTCTGATGAAATTAGAGAATATGTGGGCATGCAAGCAATACATGAAGAAGGGCAATTTTTATCCTATCTTAGAAGAGTTGATGGAGTGAAGAATCAAAGATGGGATGGAAGGCACACTGATAAGTCAGGAAGTTTCTACAGAGATGGGGGGCGGACTGATTTCTCAGGAAGGGATGGAAGTCGTGCAAGTCAAAACAACGGATTTGAAAAAGAAAATAATTACCAAAGATCAGGTTATTATAATAACCAAAGGCAAAAGCAATCGACTGTTAATGATTGGGATCGAAATAGATATGAAAACCAAAGATCAAGAGAGAACAGTTATAATAACAGTAGAAGTCAAAATTGGAATGAAAATAGAAGACCGTATGTAAACAATGGGCAAGTGAAAAATGATAAATATGAACGAACAAGAATGACAGAAGAGAATAGAAAGGAAATAGAAGACAGAAATACAATAAAGAATGAGAACAGAAATAACAGAAAATGGAATTCTGAAAATGTAAATGCGATAGAGGTTGTAGCAGACATTGAACCTACCTCTACGTTAAGAACAAATTTTTAGAAAAAAAAGGATCAAGGGCAAGGGATTGTGAAAGTAATTATTCACATCCTAAAACATTTATAAATATTGATGAAAATAGTAATGAAAATATTGATGAGAATAAATTAACATTTATACCAGTTGAAATAGATAAGAGAATAATTATAAGTATGATAGACACAGGAACAGAAATATCTATGATTAAGGAGGAAATTATGAAGGAAAATTATGAAGATTATAAAGATAACATTATAAAAATAAAAACAGTAAAATTAATAACAGCAAATAATAAAACATTAGCTAGTGTGGACAAAATGTTGAATAAAAAAATTAAAATCAAAGATGAAGAAATTATGACAAATTTAATTATAGTACCTAGATTGAAGATGGATGTCATATTGGGGGCAGATTTTTTTTTAAAAAACGGGATTGACATTAATCTTAAAACTATGTGTTTGGAAAAAAATGGCATAATAATAGATAAAATAAAATATAAAGGAGAATTGCAAAATAAATATGAAAACAAGAATTATGAATTTAATATGGTGAAGAGCGAAGATTCATTGAGGGATAACCAGGGATGCTCCACAGTGTTAAATTGTATTGAGAAGAGTCAGAAACACCTCTCAGAAGTTAAAGATGAAAATAAAACAAAATATGAATCTAAAAAGATTTATGAATGGCCAAAATCTCCAAACAAGAAAATTTTAAGAAAACATGATAATCTCGAGACAATTGAAGAAGAATTTGTAGAAGAGAAAAAAATAAAGTTTAAACAACAGATAGAAGAAAAAGATAATAGAAAACATGCAGAAGAATCTATATCTAGGGAAGCATACTACACTACTAATAGAACAATGAAACAAAATACTGTGTCTTTTATTATACAATTTATGAGTAAAAATACAATATCATATATGAATTTCAATAATGTAACAATACATAATAAAACCTGGTATAAATTTAAAGACAAAAATAAAGGTAATCAAAAAAATTCTTTCAATATTATAAAAATTAAATTTATAAAAATATTCCAATATTTCTACGGCGAAGATGAAAATCTTGATCTGCTCACGAATGAAGAACTAGAAAAAAGAAAATTAATCAATTATAAGACTATAAACAAAGGATGGAACAGGGCAACTATAAGTTTTCAATTTAGGAAAAGAAGCAGGTAAAACGGTTAAAGAAGAGAAATAGATACAAGAAAAATGACAGAGCAAGACAAAAAGAAGAATCGAAATATATAAATAGTGTAAGAGGTTATTGGGGTATAAATTGTCTACCATATATAGAAATACAAATTGAAAATTTAAATTTAATAGGAATGATTGACACGGGAGCTCAAATATCATTGATCAATTCACAAATTATTGAAACAAATAGGGAACAATTTAAAAACAGGATCTTAAATATAAAAAAACTGGAAGTTATTGCAGCTAATAATATGAAGTTAGGTGAAATTAAAAGCTTAGTTTATGGTAAAATTAATTGTCAAAATAAAGAAAGTTTTGCTAACTTATTAATAATGCCAAAAATGAATACAGATATAATATTAGGAATTGACTTTTTAAGACAGGAACAAGCAAAAATAAAATTAAAAGATGGAATTCTGATTTTAGGGGAAACACCAATTGAAATAATTAAATACAAAAATAGTATAGAACCAAAAATATTCAATCAAAAGTTAGGAAAGGAAAATCAAAATTTAAATAGACAAATTAATTTGATACAAATGGGGGATGACTGGGAAGAAATTATTAATTGTAAACAAGAATTTAAAAATCAAATATGTGATATAGTAAAGAAACATAAAGATCTAATTAATGAAACACCTAGAGTTGCTAATAATTATAGACATTCGTTAGAAGTAGATACTAGTAAAAATTTTGTTTGTAAAAGATATCCTATTCCTTTTCATTATAAGAAACAAGTAGATCAGGAATTAAAAAGAATGGAAAAAGATAAAATAATTGAAAAAGCAGATACAAATTATTTAAGTCCTTTAGTTGTTGTAAAGAAATCAGATGGCTCTATTAGATTGTGTCTAGATGCTAGAAAAATGAATGAAATCACTAAACCACAGTATGAATCACCACAATATGTAGATTTTTTGATTACAAATTTAGGAAAAAGTACAGTATTCTCTAAATTAGATCTGAAAAATTCATTTTGGTTAATACCTTTAGAAAAATCATCTAGAAAGTATACTGGATTTTCTGTGGATGGGGTAGTTTACCAATTTTGCACAGTACCATTTGGGTTACAATCAAGTTCATCTGCATTAATAAGAGCTTTACGGGAAATTTTGGAACCATTTCAAGATTTTACCATTTCTTATATTGATGATATACTGATTTTTTCTGAAGACGAGGATATCCACCTAAAACATATAAACAAAATAATAGAGGCATTAGATCAAAATGGGCTTAAATTAAATATTCATAAATGTAAATTTTATCAAAAAGAGGTAAAATTTTTAGGATATCAAATAACAAATAAAGGTGTTAAGATATCAGATGATCGATTAAAAGAAATCAGAGAATTTCCTAGACCTAAAAATTTAAAATTGTTAAGAGGTTTTCTGGGGATGCTCAATTACTATAAGAAATTTGTACCAAATTTGGCAGCTATGGAAGCACCAATAATTGAACTATTGAGAAAAGATCAAAAGTGGGAATGGGATAATAGAAGAATTCAAGCATTTGAGGCAATTAAAAAAGAATTTCATGATAATCTTGCTTTACATGTGCCAGATTTTACAATACCTTTTATTTTAAGATGTGATGCTTCAGATTATGCTATTGGGGCAGAATTAATTCAGGAACAGGGGGGACAAGAAACTCCAATATGTTTTATATCAAGAATTTTAAAGGGTTGTGAAAAGAGGTATACAGTAGGGGAAAAAGAAATGTTAGCTATCATTTATGCTACACGAAAACTATCATTTTGGCTAAAAGGAAATTTTTTTTATATAGAAACGGATCATTAGTCATTAAGTTTTTTACAATCTAATCGATATGCAAATAATAGAATCTACCGTTGGTCACTATTATTACAAGAATTCTCATTTAAAATTAGATATCGACAAGGAAAATTGAATGTCACTGCAGATCTTTTCAGTAGGAAAGAACAAAATAAAGGGTATAATCCAAATCAAATTATTGTTGCATACAATATTATGAAATATAATACAGGGATTTTTTCTCAAGACAGTATTATAGAAAGCCAGGGTAAATTAGTAGAATTAAAAGAGTTAATAAGAAATAAAGGAAAATATAAGGGGATAGAAATAAAGAATGAATATTTAGTAAAAACGATAAATGATCTAGAAATATATGTAATTGAAGAACAGTTAGCAAAACAGATTTCATTAAGTTTACATAAAAATAATGGGCATATTGGGGTAAGAAAAACGTGGACAATTTTTCGTGAGAATTATTTTGCTAAAAATGATCTATCAATAATAAAGAACATATGTAAGAAATGTCATACTTGTATTTTAGCTAAACATAAAAATCATACAAATAAATTTTCAGTAAATAGTATTAATGTAAATAGACCATTGGAAATAATTGCAATTGATTATTTAAGTAATTTAATTTTGAGCAATCGGGAAAATAAAAATGTTTTAGTAGTTTATGATTTATTCACAAAATATGTAAAATTTTATCCGACAAAGAAATGTAATAAGTGGGAGACAATTCGGGGATTAGATCAATTTATCCAAGAAAATGGTAGACCAGAGAAAATTCTAACAGACAATGCAACATATTTTACAAATGAGAAATTCATAAATTATTATAAAAAGCAGAATATACAAGTAATACACACTTCAATAAGACGACCAAATGCAAACCCTAGTGAGAGGATGATTGAAGAATGTATAAAATTCTTAAGAATAGAATGTAATGAAGAACATCGACATTGGGATGAAAAATTAGAGTTAGTGGAATCATATATTAATAATACACCAAATTTAGTGACAAATATACCTCCGATTACACTTATGAAGGGAATGGCACCAACAAGACCGTGGATAGTAGAAGCAGTAAAATTGGAAGAACTTCTAGAGCTAGCAAAGAGGAAAATTAAAAGATACAATGAGAAATATATAAGGAGACAAAATAAAAAAATCAAGAAGCAAATAAAATTCAATGAAGGTGATTTGGTGATAGTGAAGAAGCACAATGTGACAAATTTAAAAATTGGAAGATGTGGTAAATTAGAATATCCATATGGAGGACCTTGTAGGATAGGAAAAGTGATGGGATCAAATGTCTACGAATTAGAAGAGCTAGAAACAGGAAAGAAAATTGGAAAATATCATATTGAGTCAATATATCCTTACGAAACAGAAAATTAGGACTAATGTGCAGTAATAAAAAAAAAAAAAAAATGTTGATACATTAAGAAGATAAAGTAGAAAAGGACTATAGTGAAGTCATATATTGTATTTAAGACAAATATTTAGGAATATAGATACAGATTAGATTTCTATCTACTTATTTTCTAGTAATTCTAGACTATAGTGAAGTCATGATAGTTAGTAGTAAGGTAGAATAGATATGAAGTTAATATAGAATAAGATGTTTATTAGGAATAATTTAATTTGTAAAAATGAAGATAGAAAGTTAAAAAAAAAAGGTAATTATTTAGAACACAAAGATAAATAAACAATAAATCCAAAAATACACACACAAAATTTATAACAGAAAAAAAAATGTAGTATTAAATATGTATTTAATTCATGTTCTACAAAATAATAATATTATTATGTAAACATGAAGGGGGGCGAATGTAATGTATTTTAAAAAACTATCAAATTTAAAAGAATACTAAAATTAAAATTTTAAATATAATAAATATGATTTTGTAAAAATATTTTGATACACCCTGTAACATGAAATAGTTTGACACTTTAAGGATATACATTCTGGTAACAGGGCTACCAACTGGAATTTCAAATGACATAATTCTAAATTTAAAACAGTTTTTTAAATAAAACTATTTAAAAAAAAATAATTAATTACGATTTTCAATAAACTCTAGTATAAGTATAAATAGTCAAAATAAACTTACTTGTATAAAAGAAAATGTTCAATATTTCAAATATCTCCAAACAGCATGAATTTGATTGGCCATATTATTTTTTCCAAATAACTAGATTAGATTCTTGGCAAAAAGGAAGTTTGTTGACGAAACAAAAGCTTGCGATAGAAATTTCGAGACGGGAAGACGTAATTTCTTCGGTTCTAAAAAAAAAAAATTTTACATAAAAACAGAGAAAAAAATTACCTAAATAACAAATATATGTCCCTGTAAATATAGAAAGTATTTTAAACAAGTTAAACATAATACTAAAAGTGAAAAGTTAAACTAAAAGTGATGTTAAAGAACATACCTACGAAGCAAGGGCAGTCCAGGCTTTTTGAAACTTTTAGTCAGGAATTCATGCTGCAGGTGGAAACTATCTCCAGTCAGACGTCGAATATTTCTTAGTAACACCGAACTAGGAAAAAGAAAACTCAATGCTAATTACTTCACAAGGACAACATCAAAGGTACTCATTATAAAATACTAGTGAATTAATTCAACTTACCAGAACATATTTAATATAATATAAAGCAGAAATAAAAACAAGCAGATCATTTTACATCTGAAAACTAAACATAAACCCTTTCATAGTTCGTTAGTATTCGATAATATGTCGAAATTCACTTACATTGAGATCAACTCCATCTACTAGCAAGTAGTGAGAGCAAAAGATACCAGAAGTTGTTAGTTATCCCTCTGTCCGCTGGGATGTTCAGTTTTCAGACTAAATGTGTATGTCTAATTTAAGAAGAAATCTATAAAACATAAATTTGTATAGAATTCTAATTTTTTTTTATGAATGGTCCAAAATGAATGTCAAATCGTTCCTCCATGGAATGTCATTTTTTTAGGATATTAGGATTTAGATTTATTTAAACAAATATAAATAATGTGTTTCAATTTATTCACAATATGTAATAAATGGTTACATTATAAATGAAATGTATGGTGTTTCTTTCTCTGTTTATCTAGGTACAATTTAAATAGGTTACAAATATACGTCAACAAAATATAGTCCAAGGGCCAGATGAAAGAATTAAGATATTTTTAACAAAATCATAGGTAGGTGGTTAAATGCTAGATTCTTTTGGGTGAATAACAATACTATTATATCACGTAACTAGGTATACACAAAATAGATAACATCACGTATTCAGCTTATTATATATATAAAAAAAAAAAATTTATTTGATAAAATATAATATATAGGTAAGTATTATGTGTCGACTGATTTCCTAAGTTTCGTAGAAACTTACTCAGAACCCACGAAAGAACCCGAAACGAATGAACCCTGAGATTTAAAACATTTACAATCACAAACTAAAAATTAAATAATAAAACATCGGATTGGGGTTGCAAAGTAAAAGTCAAATAATTACAACAAAAAAGATAGTGGCCCCAATTCAAATATATCAAAACAATATATATATATATATATATATATATATATATATATATATATATATATATATACTTATGCAATTAACAATAAATGATACCTTCAAAAAATTAAAACAAAACAAATTAAAAGAATCGTACTCTAATAGACAGCATATAATTATAACAATAAAAAAAACTAAGTATAAATTTTACTCAATTGGTATTGGACAGAGTTTGACCATTGGTCGTCTTAACTCACCATTTTTGGTTTTGACTGTCGCGACGCGTACGACTTTATCGTCTCCAGAATGCAAAGCTGTAATACGTCCAAGATACCACTGAGACGGCGGAAGATTGTCCGCTTTTATTAGCACAAGAGTGCCAATAGCAGGAGTTACAGTGGGGTTCAACCACTTAGAGCGTTGTTGCAAAGTATGCAGATACTCTATATGCCATCTACGCCAGAAGTCCTGATGGATGCGTTGCAAAAGTTGCCATCGCGAAAGGCGATTCAGGGGGAGCTCTTTATAATCAGGAACGGGTATCGCTGATAACGGTTCCATGGTCAAAAAATGACCAGGGGTAAGAGCATTAATGTCATCCACATCACTCGAAAGCGGGACAAGAGGACGAGAGTTTAAAAGAGATTCAATAAGCGTCAGGACGGTATAAAATTCCTCATAGGTAAGGATCTGTTCCCCTATAACGCGGGAAATATGCGACTTAACGCTTTTTACGCCTGCTTCAACTAAACCATTAAAATGTGGTGCACTAGCTGGACTGGGGAGCCAATGAATTGTTTCTTTAGCTGCAGCTTGCTCCATTAATCTCAGAAGTTCACGTTTAGCTCCTAAGAAATTTGTACCACAATCACTGTACATTTGCGACACACGACCTCGACGGGAGATAAATCTTTGCAAAGCAGCTAAAAAGGTTTCAGTTGTTAAACTGCTACAAAGCTCAAGATGCATTGCTTTTGTAGCAAAACGCACAAAAATACAAAGGTATGCTTTACAAGTTTTAACACCACGATGTCGAGACATAGTTATGTTGAATGGACCAGCAAAATCCACTCCTGAGCGAGAAAATGGTTTTACCTGAGAAACTCGAGATAAAGGTAAATTACCCATGGGGGGTTGAAAGGCAGTAGGTGACTGTTTCCAGCACCGTAGACACTTTGAAAGTACTGAATTTATTGCACGCTTCGCAGATAAAATCCAAAATTGTTGAGATAACAAGAAATGGGTGCTTCGAAAACTAGAATGAAAATATTTTTCATGAACATAGCGAATTACGAGGGTCGTCAAATTACTTTTACTAGGTAATAAAATTGGATACTTGGCGGAATAAGAAATGGATGCATGTTTGAGGCGACCTCCTACGCGAAGAATATTTGCATCATCAACAAAAACATTTAATTTTTTAAGCGGTTTGGAAAATTTTAAAGATACAAGTTCCTCTCGGAAATAAGATTGCTGAGTAAATTTTACCAACAAAATAAGTGCGGAATAAAGTTCATTTTTAGAGAGTGGCCCTTGTTTCCGGGGATCATGATGTCTAGTCCTCGGTAATGCGTTAAAAAAGAAGCGGAAGATAAAACCTACTATATTTTGAACTGAGCGAAGAGACGAATATGTTTCTAACAACATTCCAATGCAATTATTATTGGGTGTTAGGGAAAAAAAGGTAGTAGTTTTTTCCTCCTGGCTTTCGGGTGGAACATTGAGAGCTGGCATTTTAAAAAGTGGCCAAAATTTGTTAGATTTTCTTAGGAAGGCGGGACCAACGAGCCATGTTTTATTTGTAAGTAACTCTGAAGGGAAACCACCTCGAGAAGCTACATCGGCGGGGTTAGTATGAGTGTCTACATAATTCCAAATATCAGGGGTGAAATTGTGTTGTATAAACGAAACGCGGTGAGCAATAAAGGTCTTCCAGCGATGAGAAGCACCTTTTATCCAATGTAAAACGATTTGAGAGTCACACCAGGCATAAATACGAGTTAATTTGATAGTTTTTGTAAAAGTAGTCTTTACATAGGTTAACATTTTTGTTAGGAGGACGCAACCACAAAGCTCTAAACGAGGTATCGTTAATCTTTTTATCGGAGAAATTTTAGATTTAGAGCATACAAATGCGGTATGTATATTATTATGTTCATCGAGTATCCGAAAATAAATCACGCAACTGTAACCTTTCTCGCTGGCATCACAAAAACCATGAAGTTCAAACTGGCATGAGGACGAAGAAATTAATGGTGAAAATAAGCGAGAAATTTTTAGCTCAGAGAGGAGGTTTAATTCGCGCTGATATTGAGTCCAAATGCGAATAATAGACTCGTCTGGGGTAGCATCCCAATTTAATTTAGAAATCCAAAGTTTTTGAATTAAATATTTGCAAAAGAATGTGACTGGTGAGATAACGCCTAAGGGGTCATATATTCTGGCAAGTTCAGATAGCAGGATGCGTTTTGTACACGATCGGTTTGTGATTGGGTTTACCAAAAAGAAAAAGCAATCATCAAGCGGGTTCCATTGAAGACCAAGCACTTTAATAGTACTAGTTTGCGAGCTGATATCAAAATCAAGAGGGTTTTTCGAAAGATCAGAAGCGGAAATATGGTCTAAGATAGAAATATCATTACTGGACCATTTATGTAAGCTGAAACCACCTAGTTGCATGAGAGAATTTAATTCAAAAATAGTTTGTTTAGCTGTTGCTAAAGTAGGGCTAGAAAATACAAAGTCATCAACATAACAAAAGTCCTTTATAACCCTGGCGGCAAGCGGAAATTTGTTGCCTTCATCTTCAATGAGTTTTTTTAAAACTCGTAAGGCAAGATACGGTGCGCTATTGACACCGTACGTAACGCGGGTAAGACGATAGTCCTGAACAGGTAAATTTGGTGAAAAACGCCACAGAATTCGTTGATAATCACAGTGTTGAGTATCAATCAAGATCATTCTGTACATTTGTTTAATGTCGGCACAAATAGCCCAGGGATGAAGGCGGAAATTTAATAAGATATTCACAATATCTTGTTGGAGTTTCGGTCCAACATATAAATGATCATTAAGCGATTTTTGATTAGGCAAGCGTGCGGAGGCATTAAAGACAACCCTAAGTTTAGTCGAGCTACTATTAGGTTTGATTACACAATGATGAGGGATATAATAAGAACAAATAGGAATAGATCGATTAGAAACCTCTTCCATATGGCCAAGATCCAGGTATTCTTTTAAAAAGGCAGAATAGTCTAAGTATAGATCTTTATTTTTCAATAGACGACGCTCTAAAGAGTAAAAATTGCTTAGTGCAAGATCTCTGCTGCCAACGAAAGATGTAGGTAGCAATTTACATTTAAATGGTAAAGAGACGATGTAGCGACCCTCATCGTTACGAGAATGAGTATCAAGAAAAATATTCTCACAGATTGAATCATCGTTAGAAGCAATAGATGTTTCAGGTACCTTTTCAGTTTCCCAAAATTTTGAAATGGTTTGATCCAGTATCGTACAGTCCGAAGATTGGCAAAAAAAGGTTGAGGTAGACAAATTAGCGGGGGATGATATTTTTCCAAGAACAACATAGCCAAAGATTGTATTTAGAGCGTCCGGCTCAGATTGTTTTCCTGAAATATGCCCATTTAACAAAATTTTCGAAAAAACGTCCGCTCCCAACAGTAAGTCTACCGTACCTGGTTTAAAGAAGTTCGGATCTGCAAAATTTAAATTGGACAAGTGTTGCCAATTTGAGGTTGTGATAGCGGAATCGGGCAACTGGTCACAAATATTATTAACAATAACAGCGTCTAAAAATAATTTAGGTTCAGACTTATTAAAGGGCTTGCAAATTACCGCAACACGAGCGGTATCAAGAGTGGTTGACATTGAGTCTAAACCCTTTATTTCAATGGAGAAGGCGGATTTAAAAAGACCTAAGCTATGAGCTGCCTTTTTTGTAATGAAGGACGTCATACTTCCTGAGTCCAACATACAGCGGTATGAGCGAAAATTACCCTTACTATCAGACACATCAATGATAGCAGTGGCTAGAAGAACTTTGTGTCGATGTGATAATTCTCCTTGAGCATTAAGAACGATAGCAGCATTACTTAAGGTATTATTAACATTTGAAAAAGCGGTGGAAGTCGACGGATGCACGGGTTGTGGAGTATGCGAATTTATGGCAAAGGCGGGGGATCGATCAAAATGAAGTAAACTGTGGTGAGTCTTTGATGAGCAATGACGACAATGTTGTGTGCTCCGACATGACCTCAAGTCATGAGAGCTACTAAGGCAATTATAACACAGACGATTCGATTTACAAAAGGCATGTCGTTCAGATGGAGACTTTGCAGCAAAATTTTCACACCTATAAAGCGAATGATCTTTTTTACATAAGAGACAGGTCAAATTAGGCGATTTAGTATTGGCAAACATAGAGCGAGTACGTGGAGGAAAATTTTTCAATTTGTGATTGGAATTAATTTGCGGTAAAACTTCAATTGCAGCAATCTCATCAGCGTTGTCATAAGCTAAGCAATGTTCAGATAAAAACTGAAGCAAATCGTTGTAAGTAGGCACGACAGATGAACGGTGTTTGAGTTCAAAACGCAATTTAGTATCGTGATCCAATCTTTTTAAGAGCATCATTGTTAAGACAAAGTCCCACTGTTTTACTGGAAAACCTAAAACCTCGAGAGCAGATAAGTTTTCCTTAAATGTATCTAGTAATTTTTCTAATGCTTCTGGTTTATTTGGGTCAATTTTGACAGTAGAATCAATTTCATTCCAATGGGCTTGAGCACATTTTCTAGGATTTACATAGCGGTCTAATAAAATATCGTAAGCAATTTGATAATTAGCGGCAATTAAAGGAAGATGACGAATAAGATAATAAGGTTTGCCTTCTAATGACGCAACTAAATAATCAAACTTTTCTATGTCTGACAAATGTGTTTTATTATGTACCAAATTATTAAAATGGTCCATAAAAGATCGAAAGTTTTTAAAGTCCCCATTAAATTTCTTAAGTTCGATTTTTGGCATTCGTACATGTGAATGATCCTGCATAATAACGGTAGAATTAGCGGCAACATTAGCATGAGTCAGATTATGCGTTTCATTATCAAATAATTCGGCAAAAACGGCTTTAATTTTATAATATTCAGATAAGAATCCCTCTTTAGTTACATCTTCCCCCCCAGCATCTTCCGGAATACTAAAGAGTACAGTTAGAATATTATTATGTTGTTTCATAAAATCATCTTTTATTGCATCTAAATCAGTGCAACGTACGCGAAAAAGACTGCGAACTGCTTTGTCTGTTCTAACTTTATCAGCAAGCAAACTAATAACATTAATTTCATTTAAAGCAGACGATCTCAAAGTTTTGTATTTAGCGATTTTTTCAGCCATTCTAAATCAAAAATATTTAACTCGAATTCTAATTCACAAAAACAAATTAATCTAGCCAAAGCGAGCGTACTTTTAAATAATAAAAGTACCTATCTACGAAATCAGGTAAACGAACAACACTATAAGCGGTTTAAAATTCACAGTGAAGTGAGTAAATCGAAAAATTCCGTACAGAGCGCAATCGACGATGTCCAATAATTGTAAAATAGATAAAGTGCGAGGCAGATACAAATATATTGATAGATGGACAGCGGTGAGGCAAATGGCAATAATGGGCGTATACAGCTTAATTCTGGGATATGCGCAATTGAGACGGTGACACAAAGGTCGAGAATCGAAAAATAAATGTAATCTCGTTTTACGATCTAACAAAAAGTAAAATATGTCTATTAAAATAGTCACCTTTTGACAAATAATAAAATTATTATCCCTGAATAATTTAAATTTTAAGCAATACTTATTATTATTTTTATTAAGTATTATAATATCTTTTCTGCGTTAATAATTTGAAGCTAGATGCGATATACTCCAAGCGAGTATATATAAAAAACAAAAAAAAAGTGAAAATGTAAGAAAATCGAATTTTATACGTTATAATTACTTTAAATCGTTTTAATTATTTAAACAAAAGGCAAGAAGGACCAAATGAAACAGAACGGATGTTATGCTGCCAAAAAGGGCTGATTCAAATAATCAAACTAAATAAATTAATAACGTATTTGACACCTTACCTTTTGGAATATTGGACTGATCGGCGAGCGGCACACATGAAGCAAAAAGGCACAAATATTAAGCGACGGCGAACGAACTTGTTACTTTGTTGGCGATACATCGATGTCTGTCGATTCTTTGAAAAGGTCCAAAGCATGAACCGTTTAGGTGGGGCAAAGTGTCAAAATAGATAACGCGAATTTAAATTAAGAAATTAATAAAGAAAATAAATCCATTCTCGAACAATTGCATTTTTATTTCATTTCATATTTTTCATTTATCTTTATGTCGCACACATTAAAGAATGCTAACACTTATACACATTTCCCTTAATCTATTTTTTGTAATAAATTTCATTACATATAACTTTATATTTTCATAATATTCTTCAAAAACAGGGCGAGTTGGTAAATATTGTTACGCAGCACCCTGCAGTAGCCTGCGACTGTTATAGGAAACGTACGAATGCGAAAAGAAGAGCAACATTACTCATCACCCTACACAGTGCTGCGGTCGTCATACGTAAAAGTACTAGCAAAAGAAGATAGAATAGTTCAGAAATGTTTGGAAATATCATTCCACGTCAAGGAAAAATCTAGACAGTTCGAGAAGGTTCGAGAAGATTGAAACAAGATATATATGCAGGGATCCTGACGTCAGTCAGTTAGTTTTATGATAAACGTAATACGTTAATGTTATCAGTTGGATAGTTATTGTAAAAGTTGAGTTGAGTAATTGTAAAAGTTTAGTTGAAATAAATTAAGATACCATTTTACACATAACATAATTTTATACAGGGTGATCCTCCCATAGGACACTCGACTACCATACCCACACTCTTCTAATTTCATACAGGGTAAGCTTTACATATAACGCTCTTGGGTCAACATACCCACATTACTAATTTTTTATATTTTATACAGGTGATCCTTCCATAGGACGACGCGCTCTTGGGTCAACATACCCACATTACTACTTTTTATATTTTATACAGGAGGATGATCTTCACATAGGACACTCTTAAACCCTTAATCATTCTTAATTCGAGAGACGCTAAAATGGTGGTTCCCATCTTATCGAGACAAGGGTGAACTGGTAGCGTAACAAAATCGAGAAATGATTTAACTTGGAACGAAAGACCGAAAGCCGATTGTAGTATTAGGACGTTGAATTTTTTCGTTTGTGAAGCATTGGTATTACTTAGGTTAAACCATGTGATGATTTTCACAAGCCTTGATTTTTAAAACCATTTTATATTGCCTTTTAATTAGGGTTTAAAGACTTGGTCGAGCAATTTATCAAATAATAATTGGCACTTTACCTCATAAGCCTGCTCATGTAAAATATTTGGGCTCCTTACTTCGCCTATTTATATTCTATTAATAAAGGACAGAAGGATGAGTATTGCAACTATGTTAAAAGAAATAATTTGGCTTTCAGTTCAGAATTATGACTGATATTTATTTATAAAATAAAAATGACAGTACCATCGCATCAGATTTATTATAAAAAATTCAATATAATTCGTAATATCACAATTATAAAACAAGAAGCCAATTTGACTTTCATATACGGCAAGCCATCACTAAAAGTTCCCAAAATACAATTTTTATTAAAGGTTTAAAAAATTTAATAGACTGCCTACAGAAATTTAAAAAAAAAACAACAATAAATGTATTCAAAAGTAACCTCAAACAATACTTGATAAATAAACAGAACGGATATACTTTTCTTGTGATAATACTTTTTAAACCTGCCCTTTTTAAGTATTTCCTTTAATTTATTGTTATTACCTCTCGTTTTACCCGAATTTACTTGATGTTATAATACTACTTACTATGTTTAAATTATTAATAATGTTGCGACGATAGCTACAAAACTATTTTTGTGTTAAAGTAGATCTATAGAGAGTAATGTAATTTACAAAGGCCTTCTTTCAACATATTTGTATGACAACTTTATAATTAAAATGAAAAACACAACAAAGTACCTCGGTATCACAATTGATCAAAATTTGAAATGATTTGATCACATTACCTCATTAAAATCCCAAGATAAGAAAATTCATAATGAATCGAGGAAATTTATGACTAGGAGTTTACTAATTATTATTTAGAATTCGCTGGTTGAATATGTAATCCAAAATCGTATAATTAAAGTTATCTACAAAAAAAAACAGTATTATATCCTACCTCTCTTTTATATAATAAAAATTGCTTTGTATAGGAACATTATATTATCTGTCTTGCTGTACCTTTATTTATGGAAAGCCTAAATTGAAATACACTACAAATTATTTGCAATAAATATCAAAAGAAGCATACATTTTTAAATAATTTGACATTTAAGAACCATTCACACATCACAGTTGATATCTTGATACTTGACAGGCACAGCCAAGCATTATTCTGATTTTTGCCAAATAAAATAGCCGGTTAATTATTCTATGGGGTTGCACAGAAAGCCGGTAACTTTGACGGTGTTTTTGTGGCTAGGAGCGAAATAGTAGTACGCATAGTTAGCACCACTATAAAAAAGTCATTTTTAAGAAACTGATTACATATTTTTCATAAATAGGCAGGCTTGGCGACTAATTTCGAATAAAAATAGCCTCCAAAATGGCAAGTATGAAGGTCGAAACCCGCCTTAGAACTTTCACTTTTACTATCAACAACTGTTGTTTGACAGGTCGTTAGAGAATGTTTGCAATTTATGGAATGTAAAGAATGTTAGGAATGTTGACGTTAGAAATAATTGAAATTTCTAAAATTGTCACATAAGAAATGCATAGGCAGATTTTAAGAAAATTGATATTAAAGTAGTTAGTATGAACCGAAAATTCTGAAAATCAGTAGGATTCTATGTTAGAAGTAATTATTCAAGAAAATAAAAACCACAAGTCAATCAGAACTTTCGTTCTAGAGTTATCGTGCCGCATACATACACACAGACGACCAGACGAAACATTTTTTTTGCATTTTCGGATATCGGAAACATGAAAAAAGGTTTTAAAAAAATGGGGGTAAGAAAATGTTTTCGTCTGCACGAATGTAATATGAGGCCCCATAGGAAGGGCCTCAGTTATATCTATATTTATTTATTCCGATACCTTTCAATCAATATTTTTCGTTACTACAAAGGAATGGCAAAGGTGCCTCAGATACAGGGTTAGTTTACTGATCTGGGATGTTTTCGCCAGCAGGTCTGGACTGAGACCAATGCAATAATTCCACATTTTTACTTTTTTCTTACACATAGATAATTTACATATTCACAACTTTAGCAAGCACTTCTTTCTTTTTTTTTGTTCGTAATGAATATCACCCACACTTTTTTTTCCCTTCGTGGGAGGGAGAATTTTAAGAATACCCTTAACATAAAAAATAATTTTTGGACCGACCCTATAACATTCACTTAAGTAATAATCAAGATGCACGAATTTGAAATCAATAGTAATGACTGGACAAAGAAAAGTTGTTGGTAATATGTATGCTCGAAAATGATTGCGTGAGCCTCAACGGTTTTTAAAAGTGCAGCACCTAAGCAGGTTCGTCTCACCGTTTGTAACAGATACATCAACAGGGGTATTAAACCCACGATAACAATGGCGACAAATTATAAATATTCTGAGTAAGAAGCTTATGTATATATAGTGTAAATACAAATCAGAATATGTAGTGTGGTCTCTTTAAAAAATGAACAGTGTTTATTGCAGAGGTGCTTGTTTTCTTCTCTCGTCGATAGTTTAGCCCAACGCCGGCAGCTTCTTAAAAACATGGATTAGAGTCTGCTTCTGAAATGGAGTGGAACCTGCATAAGTTTTATTTTTGGGCTAGTTTTTATTTATCTTGCTTTTTCATCAATTTTATAATAAATTTCTTTTATTTTCACATATTTAGCGTCATTACTTACAATGTATGATTCAAAAGGGTTTTTTTTTTTTCGTAATTTAACCAGATTTCGAGTTTTTTTTTTAAATAGAAACCATTTTTCGGCTAGTTTCTGTTTATCTTGCTTTTTTATTTATTTTATAATGAATTTGTCTTATTTTACACCTATTTAAAGTCAATATTTAAAATGGCTAATTCAAAACATTGTTTTCCATAATTTAACCAGTTTTTGAGTTTTTTTTTTATAAAAAAAATACATTTTAAGACTAGTTTTTGTCTATCTTGCTTTTTTATCCATTTTTATAATGAATTTGAAAAGTTAGGGGGGTTTTTTCGAAATAGAAAAAATGTTTGGGCTAATTTCTGTCTATCTTGATTTTTCATCTATTTTATAATGAATTTTTCTCATTTTACACCTATTTAGCTTCATCACTTAAAATGTCTAATTCAAAATAATTGTTTTCTGTATTTTGACCATATTGAATATGGTTAATGATATAATGACAGCATCCATCTAGCGGTAAATAATTAACTTTTCAGCCTTCAACGTTAAGGGCTACTAGTTGAGTAAGAGTCTTAGACACCTGTTGATAACTATGTACTCTGTATTACCGACAGACCGTTAAACCCTTAGCTTTAGCTCCGTCGTGGTCTGGTTGTCTGTTTTGCTGAAGCAGGCGTTACTCTACTTATTCCACACTGTACTGTGTGCAATGATAGTTTCTATTTTGTTTTTTTTTTTATTCTAGAGAAAACACAAAAGTGTACAGTTTTTACTTTCCTATCTGTATACAGATATAAGGAAAGTATAGGAATCATGATTTTTTTCGACCTCGAGTTTTCGACGGATTTTTACGTTTTGAGGTCCCCTGAATCCGTTTTGACTATTTTCGCGATGATGTCTCTGTGTCTGTCTGTCTGTCTGTCTGTCTGTCTGTCTGTCTGTCTGTCTGTCTGTCTGTCTGTCTGTCTGTCTGTCTGTCTGTCTGTCTGTCTGTCTGTCTGTCTGTCTGTCTGTCTGTCTGTCTGTCTGTCTGTCTGTCTGTCTGTCTGTCTGTCTGTCTGTCTGTCTGTCTGTCTGTCTGTCTGTCTGTCTGTCTGTCTGTCTGTCTGTCTGTCTGTCTGTCTGTCTGTCTGTCTGTCTGTCTGTCTGTCTGTCTGTCTGTCTGTCTGTCTGTCTGTCTGTCTGTCTGTCTGTCTGTCTGTCTGTCTGTCTGTCTGTCTGTCTGTCTGTCTGTCTGTCTGTCTGTCTGTCTGTCTGTCTGTCTGTCTGTCTGTCTGTCTGTCTGTCTGTCTGTCTGTCTGTCTGTCTGTCTGTCTGTCTGTCTGTCTGTCTGTCTGTCTGTCTGTCTGTCTGTCTGTCTGTCTGTCTGTCTGTCTGTCTGTCTGTCTGTCTGTCTGTCTGTCTGTCTGTCTGTCTGTCTGTCTGTCTGTCTGTCTGTCTGTCTGTCTGTCTGTCTGTCTGTCTGTCTGTCTGTCTGTCTGTCTGTCTGTCTGTCTGTCTGTCTGTCTGTCTGTCTGTCTGTCTGTCTGTCTGTCTGTCTGTCTGTCTGTCTGTCTGTCTGTCTGTCTGTCTGTCTGTCTGTCTGTCTGTCTGTCTGTCTGTCTGTCTGTCTGTCTGTCTGTCTGTCTGTCTGTCTGTCTGTCTGTCTGTCTGTCTGTCTGTCTGTCTGTCTGTCTGTCTGTCTGTCTGTCTGTCTGTCTGTCTGTCTGTCTGTCTGTCTGTCTGTCTGTCTGTCTGTCTGTCTGTCTGTCTGTCTGTCTGTCTGTCTGTCTGTCTGTCTGTCTGTCTGTCTGTCTGTCTGTCTGTCTGTCTGTCTGTCTGTCTGTCTGTCTGTCTGTCTGTCTGTCTGTCTGTCTGTCTGTCTGTCTGTCTGTCTGTCTGTCTGTCTGTCTGTCTGTCTGTCTGTCTGTCTGTCTGTCTGTCTGTCTGTCTGTCTGTCTGTCTGTCTGTCTGTCTGTCTGTCTGTCTGTCTGTCTGTCTGTCTGTCTGTCTGTCTGTCTGTCTGTCTGTCTGTCTGTCTGTCTGTCTGTCTGTCTGTCTGTCTGTCTGTCTGTCTGTCTGTCTGTCTGTCTGTCTGTCTGTCTGTCTGTCTGTCTGTCTGTCTGTCTGTCTGTCTGTCTGTCTGTCTGTCTGTCTGTCTGTCTGTCTGTCTGTCTGTCTGTCTGTCTGTCTGTCTGTCTGTCTGTCTGTCTGTCTGTCTGTCTGTCTGTCTGTCTGTCTGTCTGTCTGTCTGTCTGTCTGTCTGTCTGTCTGTCTGTCTGTCTGTCTGTCTGTCTGTCTGTCTGTCTGTCTGTCTGTCTGTCTGTCTGTCTGTCTGTCTGTCTGTCTGTCTGTCTGTCTGTCTGTCTGTCTGTCTGTCTGTCTGTCTGTCTGTCTGTCTGTCTGTCTGTCTGTCTGTCTGTCTGTCTGTCTGTCTGTCTGTCTGTCTGTCTGTCTGTCTGTCTGTCTGTCTGTCTGTCTGTCTGTCTGTCTGTCTGTCTGTCTGTCTGTCTGTCTGTCTGTCTGTCTGTCTGTCTGTCTGTCTGTCTGTCTGTCTGTCTGTCTGTCTGTCTGTCTGTCTGTCTGTCTGTCTGTCTGTCTGTCTGTCTGTCTGTCTGTCTGTCTGTCTGTCTGTCTGTCTGTCTGTCTGTCTGTCTGTCTGTCTGTCTGTCTGTCTGTCTGTCTGTCTGTCTGTCTGTCTGTCTGTCTGTCTGTCTGTCTGTCTGTCTGTCTGTCTGTCTGTCTGTCTGTCTGTCTGTCTGTCTGTCTGTCTGTCTGTCTGTCTGTCTGTCTGTCTGTCTGTCTGTCTGTCTGTCTGTCTGTCTGTCTGTCTGTCTGTCTGTCTGTCTGTCTGTCTGTCTGTCTGTCTGTCTGTCTGTCTGTCTGTCTGTCTGTCTGTCTGTCTGTCTGTCTGTCTGTCTGTCTGTCTGTCTGTCTGTCTGTCTGTCTGTCTGGCTGGCTGGCTGGCTGCTGGCTGGCTGGCTGGCTGGCTGGCTGGCTGGCTGGCTGGCTGGCTGGCTGGCTGGCTGGCTGGCTGGCTGGCTGGCTGGCTGGCTGGCTGGCTGGCTGGCTGGCTGGCTGGCTGGCTGGCTGGCTGGCTGGCTGGCTGGCTGGCTGGCTGGCTGGCTGGCTGGCTGGCTGGCTGGCTGGCTGGCTGGCTGGCTGGCTGGCTGGCTGGCTGGCTGGCTGGCTGGCTGGCTGGCTGGCTGGCTGGCTGGCTGGCTGGCTGGCTGGCTGGCTGGCTGGCTGGCTGGCTGGCTGGCTGGCTGGCTGGCTGGCTGGCTGGCTGGCTGGCTGGCTGGCTGGCTGGCTGGCTGGCTGGCTGGCTGGCTGGCTGGCTGGCTGGCTGGCTGGCTGGCTGGCTGGCTGGCTGGCTGGCTGGCTGGCTGGCTGGCTGGCTGGCTGGCTGGCTGGCTGGCTGGCTGGCTGGCTGGCTGGCTGGCTGGCTGGCTGGCTGGCTGGCTGGCTGGCTGGCTGGCTGGCTGGCTGGCTGGCTGGCTGGCTGGCTGGCTGGCTGGCTGGCTGGCTGGCTGGCTGGCTGGCTGGCTGGCTGGCTGGCTGGCTGGCTGGCTGGCTGGCTGGCTGGCTGGCTGGCTGGCTGGCTGGCTGGCTGGCTGGCTGGCTGGCTGGCTGGCTGGCTGGCTGGCTGGCTGGCTGGCTGGCTGGCTGGCTGGCTGGCTGGCTGGCTGGCTGGCTGGCTGGCTGGCTGGCTGGCTGGCTGGCTGGCTGGCTGGCTGGCTGGCTGGCTGGCTGGCTGGCTGGCTGGCTGGCTGGCTGGCTGGCTGGCTGGCTGGCTGGCTGGCTGGCTGGCTGGCTGGCTGGCTGGCTGGCTGGCTGGCTGGCTGGCTGCGGCTGGCTGGCTGGCTGGCTGGCTGGCTGGCTGGCTGGCTGGCTGGCTGGCTGGCTGGCTGGCTGGCTGGCTGGCTGGCTGGCTGGCTGGCTGCTGGCTGGCTGGCTGGCTGGCTGGCTGGCTGGCTGGCTGGCTGGCTGGCTGGCTGGCTGGCTGGCTGGCTGGCTGGCTGGCTGGCTGGCTGGCTGGCTGTCTGTCTGTCTGTCTGTCTGTCTGTCTGTCTGTCTGTCTGTCTGTCTGTCTGTCTGTCTGTCTGTCTGTCTGTCTGTCTGTCTGTCTGTCTGTCTGTCTGTCTGTCTGTCTGTCTGTCTGTCTGTCTGTCTGTCTGTCTGTCTGTCTGTCTGTCTGTCTGTCTGTCTGTCTGTCTGTCTGTCTGTCTGTCTGTCTGTCTGTCTGTCTGTCTGTCTGTCTGTCTGTCTGTCTGTCTGTCTGTCTGTCTGTCTGTCTGTCTGTCTGTCTGTCTGTCTGTCTGTCTGTCTGTCTGTCTGTCTGTCTGTCTGTCTGTCTGTCTGTCTGTCTGTCTGTCTGTCTGTCTGTCTGTCTGTCTGTCTGTCTGTCTGTCTGTCTGTCTGTCTGTCTGTCTGTCTGTCTGTCTGTCTGTCTGTCTGTCTGTCTGTCTGTCTGTCTGTCTGTCTGTCTGTCTGTCTGTCTGC